>QUSF01000033.1:116204-147396 GCA_003676055.1 Chloebia gouldiae | reverse complement strand
CAGCACCTGGGTGAAGACATCTCAACTGAAAATTTTCTTGCTGATTTCCTGGAGCTGATGGTGCCCTTCACTCTTCCTTGGCATGTTCAGGGTTTCATCCTAAGCATCCAGACAGTAGAGATTTGGTGCAAAAGGTGACTTTTCCCTTTGGAGCTCCTCTGGAAACCCACCCAGTGCACACCTCTGCCTTTGTTTGTCTCCTGAGCATCATTAGGGTTTGATAATGATCTCAGAGGTGCTAAGCTGATAATCACCTACCTCAGCTACTCCCAACACTTTGTCAGGCAGGTCGGTAATGAAAACACAAAGTGTAAAGATATCCCGTTCCCAAGGTAATGGAAAACCTGCCTGGAGATTGACATTAGAAACAAGATAGGCAGAGGGAGAAGCCAAGTCAAAAGGAGGAACATCTGGTTCCGTTTTCCTTTGTGAAATTATCTCACACTGACCAAGCAGTACCTTCTCTGAAGTGTATAAACGCTGAAGACACACACAGATGGTTGTTATCAAATGGTATTGTGCAAAATTAAATTGGCTACTTTATGGTGAAATGGAGAAGGAAAGCAGGCATTTCAAACACATGCGTGTCTCTCAGCGAGGTCTGGAAGCGATCACGATGCAAGGATGGCTACTTTAAAATATCTACAAATAGTTAAGGCCATTCTGCGAGATGAATAAGCTGGGGCTGAATTTAATAAAGTTATCAAGGACATAATAACACAGGGGCCAGTGCCTGAAACTAATAAGTGGCTTGGTGAGTATGAGATAGTTCATATGTGCAGAGCATTCCTCCAGCGCTGACTTGCAGAGGTAAAACACCAGGCCAAATTCCTCTAACCTCACCCAGATGTGCTGAGCGTCTGCCCTTTGGCCAGCTGGGCTGGAGGGGACATCCAGCACGTTTCTGGCCAAGGGATAGTCACAAGCACTTGGCTGAGCAGAGCTGGGGGGTGCCCACAGCAGGCACGTGTTTGCCCTCAGCACGTGTGCTCCCCATGCCAGTCGGTAGCACTTTTGTGGTTTAAGAAGAGAATTAAAAAAACCTTCACCAGAAACAATCTGTTCCAGCAAATTTTTATCTGATGTTTTTCATCAGTAGCTTCAGGGCAGGTTCCTTAGGGATCCAGACTTGCTGACCATCCCCAGCCACAGCCAGGGGATCTCACTGGTCCCTGGACCTGGGACGGACACGGTGGTGGAACATTGAACATTGGGTGTGGAGAAATGTTCTCCTCGTTCTCCAACAATGATAATTTCCATTAGTGGAAAATCCCTCATCTCTGGTTTTATTTTTACTTTTGTTTTTCTAATTCAGAGGAATATTTTAGATAGGAGAAATTTTCTCTGGATGAGAAACATTCCCATTACTGTACATGTCGGGAGGAAAGTGTTTAGTTTTTCCATCAGACAGGTGGCAGAGCAGGAGAGAGGGCTTGATTTTCCTGAATTTCACTCTAGAGAGTGGAGTTCACCAAGCCATGCAGTGACTACAACACTTTAGATAAACCCACCTTTCCCACAGAGCTGCAAAGCTGGGCAAAGGGTGAAGTAAGAACCCTACTTACTTAATTGGTGTTTTTTTTATTTCAGTTTCAGAAACAGAGACCCAAGAGCAGTGCTGGGGCTGTGCTTCGGGGAATGCAATTCTCATTCCTTTGAAAATTCTTGTTCTGCTGGTTGGGAATTTTGTTCAGCATTGCCCTTCCCAGCTGGCATCGTGGGGCTGAATTTTCTCAAGGTGTTGACTGTGTGGAAAGAAGAAAAAAAAAAGGGCAGATTTCATCTAGCTTGGATTTACCCGGGGAAAGATTTTCTTCCAGAGATCCTAATCGGAAACTGCTCTTCCCCATGGTAGTTTACAACCTGACGTGCATCCCCAGGGATGGACTCTGCATCTGGGAGCACCACGGGGGCTGGCCACAGGCTCTGGGAAGAGATGGATTGGCATTTTGGCTCATGAGATTAAGAACCAGTTCTACTCCAGCCACAGCTGTGCCTCAGCACCGTGGAAACCACAGCGTTTATATAAAAAACATTTGGGCAGAATTTACTCACCTATCACCAATTTTTCCAGGGTAGGGGAGTTTATCTGAGATTCAGGACATCTCCCAGAGCTGCTTCTGTTGTGATTAATTTTAAAACTCCTCACTACAGCCCTCTGGAAAGGTAGGAGAGGTGGCTGCAGCCACATCCTTTGGAGCAAAGGGTTACTGAGGAAACTTTCAAAGTGCCTTGAGAAACACAACTCTGAGCCCCAAGTTTCAATGGAAATGCAGTGAAGAAAAGCTCAAAAAGCAAACTACAAGCTCCTCTCCCAGATTTCCTTTTCCTTTCATGGCCCAAATTAGAGAATACAAACTTAGTGGAATTGCAAGCATCTAAGAATAGCTTTGATTTTCCTAAACATTTACAATTCTGTTTTATGTACATCGTCAGAAAAAGAGCAAGGAAATAGAAAATGTAAATCTTTAAATGAACCTGAATACCAAGGAGACTTTACATATCTGCTTGGAACAAATGGGATGTTGCAGCTAAATATCAAACAGGGGAATCAGAGAGTTTCAATAGCCGTGGATGTGTGGAGTATGATCAGACATGGGATGTCTCATGTAGGGTTCTTGTCTCTCTCCCTCCCTCCCTCCCTGCCTTGCAGGTTAAGAAAATTGTTGTAACTTGCTACAAATTTTGCTGCCTGTTTGGTCTCACAGCTCCCAGAGCCAAAATCCCATCTCCATTTCAGAGAGCAGCAACTCCATGCTAAGCTGGATGTTAAAATCCTGCTGGAAAGGGGCTGGGAAGGTGCTCCATGGATACTGTCCCCATTAAATGAGCACCAGGCAAGGTTTAACAAACCCAGCAGCTGTGGATCTGAAACACCTCCAGACATGGAAAACTTGCAGGAATTCCAGAGAGCCTGTTGGGTACCTTTGATAAAAAGTCACCTTTACAACAAGGATATTGTTCTTGGTTGTACCGCAATGCTGAGAGAAAAGTTGAATTTGGAGGAAGATATTAGCCCTTTCCTCAGCAGGACAGCCCTGATGGAGCAGAAAGCATTAAGAAAGCAATTTAAAAAACATAATGCTCAGGAAGCACACAATTTTACCACCAGCTGGGTGTTAAATTAATTGTGTGCAAGTCAAATGCGACACGAGATGGAAAAGTCAGGCTTAAAATGCATGTCCTTTTCTAAGAACAACTTTGTTTCTTGGTTGAAAACAAGGAGTGAATCTCAAGGAAAGCATCAGGTGATCAGTGAGTGATATCCTGATGGATTAGCCCAGCACACACTGGCCTGGAAATGCTATGGGGTGAGGAGTGGGCTATAACTCTCTCTAGCTCTGAGTTCTGGGCACCCTCAGTGCGTATGGAGAGGATTTTTGGGGTCAGGAAACAGGATGGGCATGTGGATGGGCAGAGCCATGACTCGTCTCAGCAGTGTCAGGGAACTGCCTTAGTGAAACCTCGGAGCCTGCAAAGTGTTACCACTCCCATTTTCTCACTAGGTAAACTGAGGTCAGGGATGCTTTTTGACTTGCCCAAGGTCATGCACAAATTAGTGGTAGAGCCAGAAACAAGACCTAAAAGACCCCGTTTCCTTTCATTGCCACAGATTTTTCCATTGCAGATGCAGAAATGTTGCGGGCCTGTTGTTCAAAAAGAACCCATTACCCATCTGCAGGGCTGGATCAGCCTCAGGGGAGATCAAATAGCTCCGTGGTGAAAAGGCATCCCAGAACAGCTGCGGCTGCTGACTGGTTTTTAGGCTGAGATTTCCTCAGCAGCATCGTTTCTGCTTTCCACTGAACACTTAATTCAGACTGATGGAGCCATCCTGCAAAGCGAGAAACTTTCACTTACAGATATGCAACTTCTGCACTTGTTCAAAACAGCCAGAAATGTTATTTAAACCAAAATTACAGCTCAAAGCTATCAGCTGCTAAAGTCCCTCCCTGCCTGCTCCATCTTTTTTTCTTTTTCTTTCTTGTTTTTTTTTTTTTTTTTTTTTTTTTTTTTTTTTTTTTTTTCTGGTCAGACTCTTGTTTTGGAAATACCCCAGATTGTAATAATTTTACTTGTTCTGCATTACTTGGCTTTACTTTGTTCATCTACTGATGAAGCGCCAGCTCTGAAGTACTGCCAGATGAGAGTAGGCATCTTTTAGCACTGAAGGGAGCTTTCCTGGGATTATTTACTGGTCACCCTGCAACTGCTCTGAACAGGTCTCTGCCCTCATGGGGTTAAAGTGGGAAGGCGCACAGAAAATCTCAGCACTGCACCCATCAAAGCCCAGCAAAGAGGTTGCAGCTTCAGCTGGACCAGCTCTAGCCAAGCGGATGAGAAAATAAGCAGCAGCAAAATTTTTGGGGTGATTCAGGTTCCCAAGCAAGGCCATCCACGGTGTGAAGCAGCAATGGGAACGGGGGAAATCCAGCCACCAGCTACCTATGGTCCCACTCCAGAATCACTTCCCAGCCGCTTTGAACTCCAAAGTGGGGTTAGTTCAGTTCTCAGGCCCAGATTCACTCCAAAGATCTGAGTCTTGATGAACATTTTAACTACCTTGGCCCAAACCCCCAGTTCATAAGAGAACACAAATCCAGGCGCTTTGATGTGGTCTGAGGTTTTGTAAAGAAAGGTTGAGCTGGCTCTGGAGTTGGCTTTGGGTTTGGCTGCTCCTCCTGGGTCATTCCAGCCTGCAAGGGCTGGTGTGGGCTGGCCCAGGGCTGCTGTCACTGTCACAGCTGGGGACAGAGCAGCTCTTGTCACTGCCAATTGCAGAGAAGCAAGAAAATACTGGGACAAGGATGCCATTAACTCTTTGCAGGCTGTACCGTGATCTGCCACAAGGCCTTCCAGAATTTCATCCCCTGATGGCTTTCTACAAAGAACCCACCCTCTGCAACAACAGAATTTAAGCAAGCAGATCATCTTACGTGCTTTTCTTGGGTTTGAGTAATTTCAACATTTTAACTTGCCTCTTGGTAAGATCTGCTGAACTATTGCTGCAAAAATCGGAATGCCACAGTTTTCCCTCATTATTTTCCCTTGCACAGATTTCAGGATGTAGGTGCAATATCTTAGCAAAGAAGAAGGAATTTTTTTTTTTCCTGGAAAAATGTGATGGACAGCAAGTGAAAGTGAGCTCCTGGGGAGTGAAGTCCTTTGGGTACTTGTGGATGTCACTGCAGTGGCACCCCAGCTCACTGACCAGTAACTAGCTTGGTTGAAGTCTGGCTCAGCAGATCCAACTACAAAGACTTGCAGTTTTGAAGGACTCCTTTCTTGCAAGAATATATAAGAATCTTTTCTAAGAGCAACTGCTTAAGTCCCTCCTGTGATCTGCCACAGTAGACCTAAAAAGTAGATTAAGAAAAGTAATAAGCTAAAGGAAAAAAAAAAAAAAAACAGTGCTTTGCTCATTTATTTTATACATTAAGGGGAACACTGACCTTCAAGATCTCTTTTTTCCCTAGAATTCATGGTGATGAATAGAATGTATTCTGACTTTAAATGAAACAGAGTGCTTTGAAAAGACAGAAAATTAGCAACATATGGGCCAAAGGACCCAAAGAGATGAGAAAAAAGGAGGGGGAAGAAAATGAAGGGAAGTTTCAGATGTCGCTGTGATCCTGCAGCAGAATATTTTAATGTTTGTACTATGAGGGGAGGTCAGGCCCCCTTTGGACATCCCCTGGTGTTGTGATGAGGCCTTTCTGTGTGCAAGGCAAATAGAAATTGCACTTCCTTCACTGCAAATGCTCCTTTAGATCGAACCAGAGGATGCCACAGAGGAAAAGGACAGCAAGATCTTACAGACAAGGTGATTTTCCCCTTCCTTATCCCCTCTCTGCTGTCACCCAGACATGGTTGATCATGTGTGATGCAGTATCCCCTTCCAGATTCCCCAAAAACCTTGGAGTCCCTGGATTTTTGTCCCTGGTTCTTAGCCCCAGGCTCAGCTCTGCTCTGCCCAGAGGAGGACTTGGACAGGAGGCAGAACAGTGGATATCCGTGGGTGTCCCGGAGTGTCCCTGGGTGTCCCTGGACATCTTCACACTGCAGAAGAGCCACCACAGGAAGCTGTACTGGGTCATACTCCAAAGGGACACCAGCCCTATTAGCTGGCCACCAGCACTGCCCACAATCCCATTTTCCACAGCCCCTTTTTCCATAGCCCAGCACTTCCTCAAGTATTTCCCCCATCCACAACACCCCTGACACTTGCACCAGAGACAGACCCTGCTTTGAACTCACCACTGACAAAAGCATTTGCTGATTTTTATTCAATTAAGTCAATTTTAAAAAATATATTGCCAATTATATTCCTACTATAACTTTTCCTTAACTTGCTTTTTTTTTTTTTTTTTGGAGGGAGAATTTCCATGTTTTTCTCAAAAGTATATTTGAAATATTCCATTTCTATTGGAGTTGGCAACACACTCTGTGAGGGGTGGTTGGTTAAAAAAAGCCTATGACCCAATCAAAGGGTAATTACCTGAGCCTTTTGGATGGCTGAAAATCTTCATCAGATCAGGAGTTAGCTAAAGCAGGAGCTGCAGCATCAAACTCTTCAGTTAACTTTGTGTAATCACTTAAGTGTCTTATTAATTGAGTCAATATTCTTAATTAAATGAAAAAAACACTCCCATTTTGATTAAGGTTTAATTCAAGCCAACCAGAGCAAGGGAACTTGGAGTGAAGGTTCCCAGCTTCACCCTGGTGCTACTGCAGCACATGTGCTTGGAGAGGCCACGTGCTGACAGGAAATCTCTGCAGTGGAAGGGAATTAGTGCAGAAAAATCCAACCTGGACATTCCTGCCACTGCTGTGGTGACACTGGCAAGTACCATATTTATACATTATGCAGACAGCTATGAGAGACTAAATGCTACTTCTTTTTCCCCAAGTGAAACCAAATCTGGGTAAAATTAACATTCTATCCTGCGAGTACATTTAGTCCAGATCCAAGTCTGCTTATTTTTTCCATTGTCTCTGTCATTTCAGCTCATTTGTCTCCCAGCTGAAAAAAAAGAAAAGTGGAGGGGAGGTGCTCTCATGTTGCACAAGCATGAAAACTGCTCTGTGCTCCCCAAAACACCCCTAAGTCCACGTTACCCCTTCACATACAGTAATATATATATTTTAATATATATAATATATTATATATATTTTATATTATATATATTTTATATATAATATATAATATATATTATATATATTTCATATATATATAATATATATATGAAATATATCTGCTTACAAATTATTAAATTACTTTGAGCTTTGCTTCTCCTCTTGGCCATTGTGAAGCTTTGCATTTGCACAGGATGCACAAATATTTCTATAAAAGTCTCTTTTTAAATTTTTTTTTCAAATGCTTCTGCTTCCATCCAGAGCTGTATGTGCTTAAATCAGCAGAGTGTTAAAGAAGTGAAGTAAATAGGAAGCTTGTGAGTGAAATGCTTGATCCAAGAGCTATCTCAGTAATAGCATAAACCCCTTTTGGCATTAACTGTGGCCCACTTTGGGGAAGGACAGGAGAGAAATTAAGCCTTTCTGGGCTTTGGCTTCTGTGCCAGGCCTGCCTGTTAAGGTCCTGCTTTGTGTGAGGTTGTTAATGGCTCATGGATTATGGAAATCCTTCAGCAAATGGGCTCTCTGAGCAGGTCTTGGGTGTTTTTCAAAGAGGAAGTCAAAGTCCTGGGATGGGGTTGAAAATTACAGATGCCAGGCCCAGCCCAGCACAAACTCCTCCAGATGTTGGTGGGACAAATCATGATTTGAACATTGCTGGCTCTTATAGAACTACAAGTTGCTTCTCAGTGTTTTGTCTGGTCCAAGCTCCACCTGTCTCCTGCAGTGTGGAAAGAAAGCCCACCTCAGCTCCCTGTCCAACCTCACTGGGATATCCATGTCAGGATAAAACAAGTGAGGCAAACAGCACGCTGAGTCACCTTTTGCCCTCAGACCGGTGCCACCCAGGGGGAAGGCTCTGTCCCAGCTGGTTTCAGCAGGGAGGACATTGGCAGCCCAGGGACACCAAGCCATAAATGTGACCACAAAGAGATGTCCTGGGCCCCGTGACTCTTCCTGTCAGCAGTGGCAGCCCCCGACCCTCTCCTGGGGTGCTGTGGGACAATTTATTTACAGATGGGCTAATTTTCAATGAGCTGCTGGCTCTTCCCACAGCCCAGTTCACACAATCTCACACAGATCTGCAGGGGAACAGAGAAGAGAATTTAAAGCTCGTCCAGTTCCACCTCCGTGCCTTGGGACACCTTCTTCTATCCCAAGCTGCTGCAAGCCCCATCCAGCCTGGCCTTGGACACTTCCAGGGATGGGGCAGCCACATCTTCCCCGGGCACGATTTTCCTCTCAGGAACCTGAGCACTGGTATTTGTGCTCTCCACTGTTTCCCTTCTGCCTGTCAGGTCTTGCCTTGTGGGCCAGGAGGGCTTTGGGCCCAAGCCCAGTGGTGGCTTCACTGGCTGGGGACAAATATCCCCAGCCAACCCTCATCCTCATCTTCATCCCCACAGCCAGCAATTCCAGGAGCAGAGGACACCAACCCCAGCTGGCCTGGGATGTGGTTATGCATCACCTCTGAGACGGGAGGCCCCGCAGGAGCTTTTTTCCACTGGCTGCCTTCCCAGCTCCCCCCAGCCTTTCCACAGTGTGCAGCACATGGAACATGGAGCCCTAAGGGCCATATCCTCAGATAATGATTTTTAGGGTCAGACAAACTCTGCCCTTTGCTTCCCCTTTGCACCATGAGGACCCCAGAGCCAGAACACCAGCCAGAATCTCCCAGCCGTGGATTTGAAGTGACATCACGACTTTATCTGGGGGTTTTTGTTTTGCTTTGGTTTTTTTTTTTTCTCCAAAAGGATCTTTCCAAACTCACCTCTTGTGGTTCCTTGCACTGATGTTGCTGGAAGAGATAAGGCTGGGTTTTGGCCAGAGTCCAGCTCAACTGTTGATGGAGCCGTGCAGTTCAGCGCTGAGCTGCAGGACTCTTCCTCCAGAATAAAGGCTCCTTTTCAGTTTATAGACACAAATACGTGAATAAAAGCATATTTCATGCGTGATGTCTAAGTGTATCAATCAGATAACTGGAACTGGTGTGCGTGTGGAGAAATGTCTGACGTAATACAACTGTACAAAGAAGAAAGGCGCTTTCATTAATCTGCTGCTTGGAATGTCACTGGTACACCAACAAGTGATTCAGTAAGAACTTGGAAAAACAAATGAAGCCATCGCTTTCAAATATGCAGGAGCCTCCCAAATTACAAGAATGAGTGAGTGTACAGGATTCACAAGCAGGAAGAGACTCACACATCCCAGAAAGGTCCAGAGAAATAACTGGAAAATGCAGGTACGCATAAATGATGCTGATGTGCCCAACAGAAAATAAATCAGTTCACACTGTTGTCTATTTTCCGGGGAAAGGAGGAAATCAGCACAAAAAAAAAAAAGATCCTGAGGAAGAGTTTCCAACAATCCTCATGCAAATTGCCTTTGTAGTGTGAGTACAGAGGGGACTTGCTGACTCCTGCCAAGATTAAGAGTGTCCTGTGTCCTGTTGAGATTTACAGCTTGTCTGTAACATGAGGACAGTCTTCCATCATGTCCCTGTAGCCCCAAGAATGCACAATATTCAAGACTCATTGGGACCAGCTCACACGGATACAGTGTGCTGGATCCACACCACAAAATTCAGCTCTGGAAATGGATTTAAATGCCCTGAAGAATGGAGAGCTTGGATTTACTAGAAAGCACTGCATTAAATTTAAATGGAAGGATTTATTTGAATCAAAGAAAGGAAATTAAAATTAGGTGGAAATTCCACCATCAAAAATTCCTGCACTGTGTTTCAGTGTTTTGTCACCTACAGATGGGTAAATACTGTTCTGTCCTTGGACATCTCCACTCCATCTTAAGTGACTTTTGTGTAGGCACAAGATGATATTTGATAATATTATTTAATCCTAAGTGAGAAAATGTTTCTTTACTCTGAGAATTAATTATCTTTTTTTTATTTCTCACAGGTATTTATAAGGTGTTTGTCACACAGGTATCCAAGTGCCAGGTTTTTTCTTGTAACAAAAAATGAAGTTCTTTGATTATTTTTTTAAAGGTAATTTCATACCAAGCAAATGAAGCTTTCATTTAAGAGGTATTAAAGGAATAGTTGTAAAAGGAGGAAAAAGGAAGAAACAACTCTCCAGGGATAATAAGAAAACTGTATCTGCTTTATGGCTGTTATGGCCCATTCCAGTAGCTCCCCAAATGTGGTCTTGCACCACTGATGATCCATGGAATATTTGCTGGAGCTCCACAGAGATCTTGGCTGTCTTCCCCATTTTCAGCTCCTGAAATATACATATGATATAAAATTTAAAATACACATTATTCTTTCCTAATGCAGCTTTCCACTCCAGCATTCATTGCTCTTGACAGAGAGAAGTCTGTCGGTCCTAGTGGGGCCGGCATGCAGTCAGTATTGCTGCAGGAAAGGAAGAAAGGGGCAAGGAAATCTGAAATTTAAGAGATAACTGGGAATAAGGGATGTTGCTGTCCATACAGGAACATGAAGCTGTCCCATGGTTGGGGTCTGGTGGCACTGTTTGCTCTTGCTGGTGACGAGTGAAGGGGACACACCCAAAATGAGCTCAGCCAGGTGTCCGATTGAAAAGTGTCGTTTCCCCAGAAAGTGCAGAAGAAACTCTCGAGTCCCTCCCCTGTCCTGCAGGGCAGGTGCAGAAAATGGGGCTCCAGCCACCAAAACCATCCTTGGTGCAGGATCCTTCTCAAACGAGGTGTGGAGTAGCAGCAACAGGATAAAGGAGTGCCGAGATAAAGGAAGATGGTTAGCAAAGGGTTAATCCCCCAAAGACCAGCACAATCGATAACAGCACCCTGCTAATGACAGTGCTGGGATAGCAACTGATAACAGCCACGGGCCATCCAAAATGTGTCAAATGTGTCGTCCAAAATGTGTCAAATGTGGCGGTGCTTTGGGGTAAATTAACTGGTTTTAGCGGCTGCACCTCACACGTGGATAATGTTTTGGTGACTTTTATGTCACAGAGAGGGGAGCAGAGGAGAGTGAAGTTTTCAGCTTTAGTGCAGCCTTTCTTTTCCCAGGGAGGATGGGAATCTCATTGTGCCACGAGCATGGATGGAGCAGCAGCTCTGGAGCCACCCAGCCTCACCTCTCCCTCAGTCTCTGGCTCTGATCAATCCCACCGCAGAGAACAGAGTTTCCAGACAAATCCTCCTGTGCAAAGGTTTAGCTCAAACCCTGTGTGGTGTTGATAAACATCTCAAAGTCACTTGGGGCATCTGAGTTGAGGAAGGGACATTTTCCAGCTGCTGCCGTGGGTTTGCATAGGATGAGTGTGAACACACAGGGAGTGCCCAAGGACCAGCCCAGCATTCCCACAGATTTATCCCGTGACATTTTGTCCCCATCCACAGACCAGTGACATCTAAAAAAGCTCTGCCCATTCCAAATGGAAAGGTTTACAGTTTTGCCCAGCTAATTATATCCTGATAAAAACACCAGCGCCGTTATTCCATCCCAGTTCTTATTTTCATATCTGACTTCTGTTTATTCAAAGTAAACACCCTCAAATTATTATTATTATTATTATGCTTTCTTAAAAATACAAGATATCCCCAGCCTTATTTCCAGGGATACATGTATATTTGAGATATGGTGATTTAAAAAAAGTAAAGTAATTTTATACTTTTGATTGTAAGCAGAAAACAATAAGCTCCCCATGAAAATGCACAAATAAAGCAACACACGGGCCACGAATGCTAGAAGTTCAGTAATTGCCTTTCTGATAAAATGTTTTCAACTTCTTAATATTATTTTTATAGCTGGAAATCTCCCTTTCAGACAATGGTCTAGGGGCTGGCATTCCTCACATGCTTTAGACAAATAATGCACTCTTGATCGAAAGCAATGGAAGAATCGTTTCTGCCTTGTGGGTATTATTTTTTTTTAATCTACCAATAAGTTTGGTTTTTCTTTCTTTTTTTTTTTTTTTTTTTTAGTTTTAGAGAAAGTAATTCCAAATTGTAAGCCTCGACTGACCTAACTACTTATTAAAAATGCTAATATGCTTTTGTGCTTTGATGTCTGGTGAACAATAAAAGGGAGAGAGTTACTCTGGGACACTGTAATCCTTTATTTGTCACTAAGTTATGACACCCAGCAGAGCTGTGTGACAGTCCAAATCAATCATCCCCCGTGCACTGCAGGCCTTCTCTGCCTCCTGCAGAGTCTATGCAGTTTAATTAGCTTTTTTTCACACTAGCATAATGTACATCTGCAGCTTCAGCAAGAAAAAGAAATGGAGGATAGTTCACTGGGATACGGTGCCTTAAAAAAAGTTCATATTAAAAAAAAAGTCTGAAAGAAGAAACATCACAATCCTTTGTAGTTTACTTCAGAGGAGTTTGCGGTAGAAATCTACAGGACTGGGTACTCTATATTGTTAAATGTAGATTTTTTTTTTTAACCTAATAAAGGGCTTTTCAGCTAAAATCTCAGATGGCATTTAAAGCCTTGTTCTTTTCTAATGGTCTATATCTTTTATACCTTCTTCTCGCGGTTGATCATGCAGCAGCTCATTATCTGCTCCTCTCCCCCTCCCCACGGTGGGCTGGCACAATGGAGGCTTCAAACCGATATTTGCTGGTTAGAACGCACTGGCCCAGCCCTGGCTGGAGGAGGCAAAGCCCTGCTCCCTGCCACCAGCGCCGACCCCATGGCCGGAGCCCGCTGCACGTGCTGCATCCACAGGAAATAAGAATTCCCACAATCAGCCCAGCACGAGCCCACGGCAGCGTGCGTGGAGAGGGGCAGGCAGGGGCTGAGCCCGCCTGGCATCCCCTCGGCCGCCCTGCCCCAGAGCAAGAGACGTCAGGGGAGAGAAAACCTCCAGATAAATGGGATTCCGTCATCCTGAGGAAATATTTCTGGCCTTATTAGGCTCGTGGTCGGATCTGATGACACAGTCAATCAAATGAAACCGACTCAGAAGGGCAGTATCCCTTTCCAGCCATTCCAGCTGAGCCGATAGAACTTGTTAAATGGTGGTACAAGCTAAACTGCCTGGCTTTTATTTGTCTTTTCTCCCCTCCGTGTACACCGAGGAAGTTTAAAGGCCGCAGCGACCCTTCCTCGCGCTGTTCCTCCGAGCGTGGCCACAAAGGAGTCACCTGCAGCACTTGGCAGTTGCTTTATACAAATGCTAGATTACATTTCCAGAGGCTTGTCACTCCTAATAACCTCCCAGCAGAGAAACGCATCTGAGGGGACGACGGCTTGTGTTCAAACGGGAGCGCTCCACAAGGGCCGGCCCTTCCCTCTGCCCCGTTTGAGGAGCTGGGCCGCGCTGGAAGCGCCTCACAAAGGCTGTGGCTGCGCGTGGATGAGGTGCAGTGGGTCACCCTGGTGGAGACCACCACAAAGACATTTATCAGCCGCTTGATTTTGAAGCAGAACTCTGCCTTCAAACAGCAGCAATTTGCTTAAGATCTGTTCGGACTGCTGATGTTCCCCTCCAGCGCCTTCACTCACAAAATGCAGACGTGATGCACCAGTTCTGGGTCTAATGAAAGAACAAGAGCACTGGCCAGACCTACTGTCAAAGACCCTTTCAGAGCTGTACCTGAAACTGTCTTTTAAACAGCACCTCTCTAATCCTTCAGTGCAAAAATACTTTATCCTCTTGTGGGAATTATACATATTTCCCAGTTCAAAGAGGTATAAAATATAAATGTATGTCTGTACAATTCAGCATTAAGAAGAGTAAATAGTGTACAGTGCCTTTTCATCTTTAGATTTCAAGTTGCTTAAGCATTTAGAGACTACAGTTGGCATTTCTTGCTGTGCTGCTTCTTGGTCTAATGCTATTATTGAAAATACTTTTATCCTGGGCCTTGGCTGGGGTAATTCCTTTGAAAAATCTTATTCCACACTTACGCCAGCAATTCTCCTCTGTTTCTCCCTACTAAAACAGATAATTCATTAAAACCATAATATGCAGTTTTATCATATTTCCAGTTTAATGTTTAACAAAGTGTTCCAGTTCAGGGTCTGGTGGACAAAAGCCCTGGATTTCTTGCTCAGAAATGAAACATTTTGAAATTATGACAATAACCCAGCTGAGCTCCCCTCTGTGAAGAGAGAAGAGCAGCAAGGGTCCTCATGAGAGACTTTTTCCCACAGGACCCTCTTCTGGATGTTTCAGTGCAAGCACCCACTTCCCTCCCCAGGCATCCCAAAGATGGATCTTCAAGGACTTGTAGAAAGCCAAGCAGAGGAGCAGCCCATGTCTCATCAGCCACGCTCTCAGGAGACCAGAGCACGTTGGGCTCCTCAGAAACACAACCAGAAGGAGACACACACACTCCTCCTGCTCTTGATCCACACACCAGGGGACTTGCAAGGGCACTTCCTCAGCCAACACCTTTCTCCTGGCCCGTGTGCCCAAACCACTGCACTCCCAGTTCCTCTTCCCAGGGAGAGCCTGCGGGTTTTTCTTTTCATTTCCACCCCCATCCTTCCTGGCCAGAGGACAACCCTCACCCCAGAACAGGCTCCAAGACAGGTAGTGCAGGGTGCCAGGGAGTGTTGTTTGATTAGAGGAAAGGATGAAAAGTGAGATGAAACCTCACTCCTTCCTGTTTCTTACGCCTTGTTAGTGGAAATCTTCTGGGGATGAGGAAAACTGAGAGCTTTAAGGCTTCCCTGTAAGAGAGAATTTAGAGCAGAAAAGAATTTTTCCTTGTAATTCAGCAGGTTACACATTGAAGTAAAAGAGTTTCCAATCAGATAATAAAAAATAATTTGTGAGCCATCTAATGCCTTGCCTTCTGTGGGAGAAGCATCGCTTTGGTGAAGAACAGACTGAGGAAGAGGAGCAGAAGCTGGTTCTGGGAAGAGGATGAAGTGATTGATTCTCTTTTTGAGAAAGTCAGTGGAGGGCAGTTGAAAGCATCAAACTTCCACTGGAAAATGCCCCAGTTACACATTGAAGATAAATCATGGCATTTTCCTCATTTGCCACACCATCATCTTCTTCAGGGAGATCCAAAAAATAGAATTTTCCTTGTTAGGGCTCAGCAGGTGAGATCTGCAAGAGTTTTCACTGCTGCTATTGCCCTGTTCTCACCTTGCTCTGCCCCTGTGAGAAGTTCCTGCTCCTGTGGCACAGGGAATCAGAGGCTCAGCCCTGTGGAATCTGGGAGCAAACCCTCCCTCCCTCCCTCCCTCTCCATGAAGCTGCTGGTTTTCCCCTGGAGAGCTCATGGTGCCAGCACAGCTTTGCTCTTCCAGCTCTGCCGGGAAGGGCTGGGCAGGGGTAGGACATAGAGAAGGGGAAGTGGGGGTGTGATAACATTTCCAACCACCCCAGCAGATCTGCTGGGATTCACCTGCCAGCCCCTGAGTCAGACAGGAGGTCAGTGGACCCATCTCTGTGGTTGGGTGGTTGCCTCCAGCAAAGCCAGGACCTGCTGTTCCAGAGAGGGAGCAGCACAGGGATCCCACCCTGTGCCTGATTTTGGAGCTCTCAGTTTGCTGACACTGGAAAGGCATCAGAGAAGATAGGAGGATACTTATGCAAAGGCTTCTATCAATGGGGAGGCCCATCTACAAAGCTTTGATTTTACCAGGTGCTGGCACCCCTTCTGAGAGCTGTTCTTGCTTGGGGGGATTCCATCTCAAAGTCTTCACATCACAGGAAGGGGAGCCCAGCTTTGAAGAGTCTCACCAGCACTGGGCCAAACCTCCTATTTGCATTTCACTTTTGGCTGTGTGAAGCTCGCTGGCACCAAACAAGCATTTTGCAACCTTTTTAAAGCAACAAGGAGCAGTGTTTGCTGACACAACTCAACACCAGGACTTGTACATGTGCATACAAATGGGAAAGTCACCAGCAGTCTGGGCAGGTGTAGATGAGTGAATTAGAGTTAGAACAAAGCAGTGGTGCATTTGGAGTATGCCCATCAAGTTGCAACAAGCTGAAGTTAAATTAAGGGATGTACTTCCAGCATTTGCACTTGGCAGCTGGTTTGATTTCTGAAGTAAAGCCATGAAGAGAACTTTAAGTTGAGTTTATTTTAAGGCTGTCTGGTTTGAGTGGCTTTGCTGATTCCTGAGAATCTGTGTCACATTGGACTCCAGCAGAATTTCTGCTGGATCCTCAGCACAGCCAGGGGGGCCTGCCTGGTCAGGGAGCAGCATCTTGCAGTATTTCAGAAGCACAAAAGGCATTGCCAAAGGCCACTCAAACTTGTTTTTAACTTCAACTTTGCAACTTTATCCAACTCAGAGATTCTTTAATTTCCTAAAGGTTCTTAGAATATAGGGCAGCGCTGACATAATCAAAGCAGCCAAGTCTCCTGGCTCAGACACCGGCTTTGACCTTTCCGTGGCTCATTTTCCCTCTGTCACTTACTTTTCAGTGGAATTGCAGAGCTTCACCCTCTAGTGTCTGAGGAGGAGTTTGGAAGGTATTTAAGAAATGAAGGTCATTAGATGTTACCTTTCCTGCTGCAAGCCCTTGCATGATGCACAGAGAAGATTATTATGCCCTTGCCCTTTGGTGTAAACAAACCTTGGAGCTGTTCTCTGCCATGTAACCAGAACAAAGCCCTTTGCATCGTTAAACCTCCAACATGAGAGACTCAAGGAAAGCCTATTTACCATGCAGAACACAAGAAAGGTTCCCAAATAATCCAAGACAAAACGTCTGTGCTGGGAAAGTACAGAGGTGGGACTTCTGGTTTCCCTTTTATGAGGATGCCCATATTCCCCAGCTTCCCACTGGGCTGCCACAAAGAACCTGGAGCTGCTGGTCTTCCCTGCTCTGCTCACTGTCCACAGAGGACTTCAAGAAGATGCAGCAATTCTTACATCATGCTCAAAAATACTTTGTGTAGTGGGTGATCTCTTGGTGCCTGGGGACAGGTTGACAAAAAAGAGGGTTCTCAGGGAGGCAGAGCTTTACACTGAACCCTTAAGACATAGAGAAACTGCTTTGAACTACATGTGATTTGGGTTCTGCTGCAGCACAGATTGTTTCGTTGGGCTGAGGTTGAAGCCACAGACTTGGTTCAGGTCAATATACCCATGGAGGGGGTCAGAGCCAGCTCAGCTTCCCACAGAGAAGCCAAGGCCAGAACGTGGCTCCTGTGCCAGCAGGACTCAAGGAACTTTCCAGCCTAGTGCCCATCCCAGCACCCTTTTCATGCACAGCACTTGTAAGCACAGAGGTACAAACCAGAGCTCCTTTTGCCATTTCCCATCTTCCAATCCTTCCCCTTGGCCATGCAAGCAGAGCTTGGCTGTGTGGGAGCACTGGGAGGCAGCTGTGTTTGGGTGGGTCGGGATGTGGCTGGCAGGGACTTTGCAGGGCTGCTGCTCTCCCATCGCACGCGTGGCAATCAAAGCCCCGTGCTCAAAGCCCCGTGCTTGGCTGAGGTGCTGCCCGGAGGGTCTGCAAGGGCAGCTCTCCTGCTTCTTTGTTTAAATGCTGGCCCATTTGTTGACTCGGAGGCACCCACTCCTTAGCAGAGGCAGCAGCACTGAAATCGTGGCTCGCTCTAATGAGCGTCCCTTCAATAACCATTGCCCTGATTTTTGATACCTGGAGAGAAGATGCACCAGCTAGGGAAGAATTTATCAAAAACACGCCACTGACTAGACATCAGAGGGAACCTCAAAGGGACAGTGAACTAGAACAAAGAACAAAAACATTTACAGAAGTGCTACGCTGAAAAAAAGGGAAAGGGAAAAACCGTACTAACAACAGTAACAAGGTCAGCTATAAAACCAGAATTAAAAGGCACTGCTGGGGAAAAGACGACGACTCAAAAAAGCACCAAGAACTAAGAACACAGCTTGCCAATCAGATCTACACAGATTCCCCTTGATATCTTCCCACTAACAGGCTTTCCTGCAGGACAAGTAAAAAGTTTAAGCGGCCGGCTCTGTGAAGGTGGGCTGGAAGCAGGAAAGCAGATTCACAGCTTTTAACACAGATTCAGGTTCTCCATCAATGGGATGGCTCAGAGGCTCAGGGGCTCGGCAAGCAGGGCTGTGCAGTGGCCAGGAATGTGAGCAGCCCTCCAGCAAAGCCCATTTAGGGCAGTTGGACAATTTGAATAATTATTAATGGAGGTTGACACCTGAATGGTGCTGCCTGGTTGGTGCTGCCTCTGCCACTCTCAGCCCAGGGTGGGGGGTGGTCAGTGCTGTAAATCAGTGCAAATAAAGGCCCAGCCCCAAACTCCACTAAACTGGGACTAAAATTAGGATGGGTTGAAATCCTGCAAAAAAATAATTTCCTTCAGAAATGGGAGTTTTCTACTCCATGGCAAAATAATTTAATTTCTTTTTTAAAATTTCAGTCTCTGGTAACATGAAAGTTTTCAGGATTCAAGGAAAGTACCCAGAGGGTTTTCTACAGAGAACTATCCTTGCACAACTGCTCCCTTTGCCTCCTGTCCAGATGCACTCATGCCACCTTCTGTGCATCCAACCAAAGGGAGAGTGTTTCACTCCCTCCCACTCTTACCACACCACAGAGAACCTCTGGTTCCCTATGGGACATTCTCAGGTATGTCCCACAGGAAAACCAGGGAAAGAAAATCAACTTGGGATTTCATTCCTGAATTTTCCCACTCCCTCATTGCTGAAGGGGTCAAAAAAGATTCATGGCCAATACAGGCACCTGATTGTGAATATTGTAGGCACAGACAACAGAGAAGCTTTCAGAGCCAGACCATCTTCTCAGCTTGGACCTGTACTCTGGACTCCCAAATGCTGCCTACAGAAACTTCAAGAAAACTGAGTGACTTTCCCCCAGAAACAGCAGATTTTCAGTCTTCCAAGCCCTGATGTGACCCCATCACATCCTGCCAGCATGTCCCAGCTGGGGTGGAGCTGTGCTTGCACAGGGATGAGCAGATGGAGCCCTTACGTGCCCTGGGGCACCTCCCTGACCTCTGCACACTCCATGTCCCACCAGCTGCTGCTCCCACCAGCCTGGGCAGATCTCATGAAGGACCTGAGGAGTCCAGAATGGCATGGCATGAAATGTCTACACTGAGGCCACTGAACAGCTCAGGAGATGTCACAGAGCTTGGACTGCCTTCCACAGGGATATTCACTGCACAATCAGAGGAGCTGGTTGCCCTGGCTGATCAGTGGGCATGGACAGGTTCCTCTGGAGGAGAATGAGAGCAGGAGCTGACCTCCAGTGCTCCTAAAGGAGCCCCTCTTACCCTGGGAAGCTCTGAACACCAAGACCAAACATCAGGCACTGTGAACACCCTGTAATCATATGCCTCCCACCAAGAGCTCTCCAAAATCAGGATGGCTTCTATGGGCTGGGCACTAATATTCCATTTTTAAAACAGGTCCTGGCTGCTTTTTTCCCAGTCCCTTCCCTGCGAAGCTGTGCTTGTTAGTGAAAGTGAAGAGACTTTTGATTTCTAAAGCCAATGTTAGAATGAGCATTTCCCCGTGAGAGCACCTGGTTCTCATGTTTAATGAGTAAACACAAGGAAACACAGGCTTGAAGAATGATTGTTCCCAACATCATTACTTCTGAACCCGACATTAAAGCGAAGTAAAAGACAACAGCACAGCAGTTCTTTGTTTTTCCACCACTCTCCCTAAAAAATATCTTTAATGAGACACATTTGAAGTCTAACATGGGGCCGTTCTCCTAGATTATAATTGATAAATCTTCCAAATTGGTGTGGGGGGAAAGTATTGTGTAATAATTACTCGTTCCTTTTGAGGAAATAAATAAAATATGAAAAATGTAATTACTAACCGGCAAAATGCAGCGAGCGGCTTTCCCGCGGCTCCGCCGACCAGAGAGCGCGGAGCCGGGATTTCAAAAGTCTCTCTGCGAGTGCAGCATGACACACAAGGATGTTGCTGCTGCTCGTGTTTGTTTTCCAAGTGCCAACTCCTCCAGTCGGAGTCACTGGTTCGTTTGAAGTCCTGGCATTTACTCCTGTGCCACAATTAATTTCGCTTTAAAAGGGAACAAATTGCCGCTGTAGTCGGGCGGGCGGCGCGGGAGCGCGTGGGGAGGCTCTCCCAGCTGCCAGGGAGGGGACAGGGACGGTGTGCCAGGCTCCCTGGGCATGTGGGGGTGTCGGGGCCCTGCTCCCCTGGCACAGTGGGAGATGTGATTCCCACTGTGCTCAACACACACACGGTTTTCCCAGCACGCCAGCTCCTCCTTACTCCGCTCTCTGCACTCCCACAGCCCATTATTTCAATTTTTCATATAAAACCACTATAATTTCACCTAAAACCATCTCCAGCATGTCTCAGCTGGGGCAGTCCCCCATCCTGCTGTGGTTTGGGGGGTTAATCCCTGATCCTGCCCTGGGAGAGGTGTGCTCACCCACCCAAAGCCCATAACAGCAGCTGTCAGAAAATGGTTTTCAGGCCCTCGTTTCTGTGCCTCTCCATGAGGCAGCAGAGACCTGCTGGCTTTGGCAAGGTCACCACCTCCCTCTCCTTTCCCTGGAGCATAATACTTGCTCCAGCTGCTTAGAGAGAGGCAAAGCTTACTGCAAAGGTGCCTAAAGACACTTAGACCTGAGAAATTCACTGTTTCTTGTGAGTCACAAATATTTTCCCAGAACTTTCAGCAAAGTGGTTTCACTGCCTTGTCTCTGGCTCAACTGCATCCAGTATCTTCTGGGAATGACCCTCTTCTTCCCTCTGCAGCCTGGAAAGTTCATGCTTTGCCGCAGTCATTAATCACTCAGAAATTCTCAGCCAACGCACAGATAAAAGTTTTGTTCAGCCCTAAATTAGTTCAAGTTCCAGACTTCTGATTCTCAGATAAAGCTGTCAAATATATATTCAAATATCCATATTCATGCCTTCTAGACCTTTTTATTTTCTTGCCTTTTTAACCATTGCTTTGAACAACAACATGAAAATTTAATGGATTTAGAAGATTTCAATCCAATTCTCCCTTCCTAATTTTGTAAAATGTTATCATAAATGTTTTATGATGTTTAAAAAAAAATAAATCGCTCCTTAAAGTAACAATTTGAATTTTTCATGCACAATGAAGACCTTTATCTTATTCACAGTTGTCATTTTCTGTTTAGCATCACAACACAATACTAATAAAAAAATGCATTTGGATTGCCTTAAGCAGTTTTGCTGGTTTTAATGTATGGTACAGCCTTGTTCATGTTATTCCTTTCTATAGAGCATCCTTAGATCTTTGTTCTCCAAGAACATAATTTATTGGTTTTTAGGGAGGGCAGGTTACCTACAGAGCATGTTTCCCTACAAAAAAAAAAAAAGAAGTGACTTTTTGATTCAAATACTGAGTGGTAAAATTCTAGCAAAGACAACCGTCAGCACATTACTGTCGTTTTCTGAATTATAATCATTCATTTTGGTCCTCAGCCTGCAAATGCCAGCCTGATTAATACCCAAGAGAAATTTTCAGCAAAGTGGTAGAAAGTATTTCACTACAAATCCAAAGTATTTCACTATAAACACAAAATATTTCATTGTAAACTCACTGCTGGCCTGAAGTGCTGTCAGCAAAGCAAACCTTTCTTGATTGATGTCCCTCCTCATCCATTGGTCAAGAGTGTTTGTCCTTGAATAAAGGTAGAAAGGCCCTGAAAACTCCTAATTTAAACCTGAGCTGCAGGTGAATTAATCCTGGAGTGACCTGGACATGGGGCAGGGTGAGCAGCACACCCGGGATCAGCCTCAGCATCCCAAATCCCCCTGCGGGGCTGAAGAGAAGGAACAGATCTGTTGGGTCTCCCCACTGAATAGATTTGCAGCTTTCCAGGCTCTGGGCTCAAAAGTGCAGCTCTTTCAAGTTCCCAGGCTGCAGATTTTTCTCTCCATCTTTTGCTTTTGAGAATTCTAGGAGCATCTTCCATTAAACACGAAGATGTTTAGCCTTTTAACCCTCTAAATGCGATACCACAGGCTCGAGTGATCTATTGTCAGTTAAATTCACCCTCTACACTCTCTACTCCAGCCTCTCTCTTGTATTTTCCTCCCTGCTGCGTGCTCTTATCCCTGCATTGAAAATATGCTTTTAAACTAACACACGCTATTAGTTATTTTTAGGTATCAAAGACATTTTTCTCAAGATCTTTCTTCATTAATTCACTAATTCACTTTTTTTTTGTCTTGATCCTGTTTGCCCCGTGTTCTTTTTTGTCTCTTAACCCCGATGCTCAAAAGGCATCAGCACAGATTAACAGGGAGCCTGAGAGCTTCTGGAGAGCAGCATTTCATGTTCTCCTGCATCCTTTTAATCAGGTTTAAACTCTTGTGGCCTTCTGTTTAAGTTCAGTTTGAAAACAGCTAGCAAGCCTCAAATGAAAGACCAAATAAAGCACATCAGCATCCCTTCTTCTATTTTGACACACCAAATACACAGCAATGTAATAGGAGCCAGGAAAAAAAAAATTAATGAGAAAGTTTTGCCCTTTCTATTAGATCTGCAAATAATTTTGCTTGAGCTGGTCAATAAGAGGGAGGTATCATAATGCTATGACAGAGAAAATCCTCCTGTCTCTCCTCCTGAATGGTAAAATAAATATTGAGGGCAAGAGATAAGTGCTGCAGAAGATGTGCTGTAGACCTCTGGAACAGACATCTCTGGGAATCCACAGTAATAGATCCCAAACCTCAAACTCAAATGCTTCTCTGCTCAAATGCTTCCCCACACTGGGGTTTTCAGTATTCAATCCCAGCAGTGCCTCTGAATCTGCAGCCTGAGTCCATCTCAAATGGCAACCTAGTCCTAAATAATGCATTATTGCAAAAACTGTAACTCTATCCCCCACAGGCTGCCTGCCCCAGTAATAGCTTCTTATTCCCAATTGCTTTTCCCATACCAGAATGAGGAAAGGCTGAGCTGGCACTTAAAGCAGGGGATTGTGAGCTGGGGGTCTGGGGTCTAATCCCTGCTCAGCTCCTTATATATTTTGGGAAAACACTTTACTTTTCTGACCTGAAAAATAAGGTGGCACTTCTTTATGTTGGGACTTAGTTCACCAAACTTTGCAAATGGATTTGAAATCCATAACTGAATAATATACTCTAAAAGGTCAGAGTATAATTAGGAAATAGCTAATAACCTCTTCTTATTTTCTATTGCCAGGCCTGGCATAAGAAAAATAATTTATACTAAAACCTCAGGGATCTCAGAAGACTCAGGAGAAGCCTGAACTGGCACAAGTCTTTTCCCTGTGGATGACCCAGCAAATGATTTGGATGGGTAGAGTTAGCTCCTTTGAGAGTTCCGGGATGTTTCCCAAGGCAGGGAGAATGAAGAGGCTGAAAGGGAGGAGAAGTCACTTTGCCTTTAGGAAAGGAAACCAATGGAAGAGCTGTGCAGCCTTGGGCAGAGAGGAAATTTCAAAGGGACTTCTGCCGTTATTGCCTGTTCTGAGCAAGGCCTTGGCAGTGATGGTAACAGATCTGAGCAGAGACACTGAAGCAGGAGGAGGCAGCCTGGGGTCTGTGACCTGGCACTCAGTGAGCAGAGCCAAGGACATGCCCGGGTTGCAGGGAATATGTGTCCTCAGAAAGCACCAGCAGCTCATTGGAGCAATGGAGAGACTAGGAGTGACTTCATCCTCAATCCCAGGGCTGAGCACTTTGGGAAGGGCTGGCTCCAGTGGGCTGAGAGAGGCAAAGACCTGCTGCAGCCCCTCGGTCCTCCCCGAGCCGCCGCTCAGGCTGCCCGCCTTACATCCCCTGTTGGTATCCAAAAACAGAGAAGAAAAAGTCTCAGATTATGCTAAGCAGCAGATCCTTGTCACCCCACCTCTGCCGATCACCAGATAAAAGGAATCATTATTTTAAGACCCCTGCAGATGTCTGTGTGTCTTTTGTAATGAACCCACGAGCAGCCGCGATCGCCGCGGCACCGTTAATTGGAGCACCCACGGTGCCGGCTGCTGGAAGGCTCCTGTTTGTGTCACACAAGTGATTCCTCCTCCTCCAGCAGCTCTGCTTTGCAGGCAGGCACACACGTCTGCACGCATTTGGATCCAGGTGGCTCCAGAAAGCCAGACCGGGCTCCTTTGGGAGGGCAGTGTCTTCCAGAAACCTGCCCTGCGTCTCCTCCGGGGGCTGCGGGAGACAAGGGCTCCTGTTGGCTTTATGGAAACCAGTGCAACTGGCCACCCAAGCACTCAGCTCCTGACTGCCTGCCACCTGCAGCAATAAGCTCCATCAGGTAATTAATTCCAGCCTTTGCTACCTGCACTACTAGATCTGCTACAAAAAAGACGGTTTTGTTATTTTTTAAAGAGCTTTCATGTGGTTACTGGGGCTTGTGGGGGAAAAAAAATCCTCATTCCCCTCCAACAGCAGTCTGTAGAAGTTTCTTTGTATTTTCCTCCTCCCATACCCCCTTCCATGACTTTGGGGCTTTCAAGTCATGTAATGTTTCGACATGGCACTGGGAGAACAGTGAAAGAACAGAATCATCACAAGGATGTTTGAAAACTCTACAAAACTCTTCGGGAGCAGGGCAAGGTTAGTTAGCAGCTTTGTTTAGTTCCGTTTCATTGTGGAATTTATTTACCAGAGAAAATTCAGCTTCAAGATGACACATCTGGTTTTCCAGTGAGGGTGTTCCAGCAATTTTTTCTTTTCCAAGAAGCAAGGAAAAGGAGAAAACCCAAACCTATGGTTGTCCAGAGGAAGCATTACACAGCAGCTAGCCCAGGTTACATATCCAGCCAGTGGCTGAGTATTAAATCAGAAAAATAACATGTTTCTTCACTCCACTTCCATCACTGCTTTGCCCCTTCTTTCTTCCACCTCAATCCCTGGGTCATCCAGTGCTCTGCTTGGAGAGCAGCAAGGCAAGAATTCAGAGATTTCCTTTCTGTTTAAGCCACATGGTGTACTATTTCCTATCAGCCTTTGTGGGACCCTCAGAGATGTCTATTGAACAGGTAACTGATAGCTCAGGGTCTTGGGTGACCTTCAAAGAGCTCAGATGACTCAAGACAGCCTACACAGAAGATCAGGTCTGGACCAGCATTCTGGGACTTTAAATTTCAGCTTAAAGTAGCCATCCCTACAGAAACGCAAAAGATGTTGTGATGATTAATTATGCTCTGTGCAAAATTTCTCATCTTATTTCTGCCTTGACCTTTGGTAGCTCCATCTTACTGGACCTTGCTCTTCTCTCTCCCAACCAGAAGTGATTTCTGTGAATAAAGGGACCTTCTGCCATCTTTGCTACTTCAAAACGAGAACAAGGTGTTTTCTCAGCAGTGTAATCAAGGGGAACCAGATGTGACGAGCTGCCATCCTGCAGCAGGGCACAGCTGGATCCAAACACACGCCTGCAGATGTGGCACAGCTCCCACAGCATCAGGATGGGCACGAAAACTCCCAACCAGGAGCTGCCTTCAGCCACTGTGCTTGGTTTTACTGTGGCTGAATTTCATGCAGTTTTGCCAGGTGATTTATTCCCCCTCCAGCTTTCAAGAAAGGATCAGCATTTTCAAGAGCAGCCCAGAAGTGCAGCCAGTGGAGCTCTTCAGACCTTGGGAGGGAGGAGTGAGGAAATCAATGCTACAGCTCCAAAGTGATCAGACAGCCACAACTTACAGCTCAAGAAGGGATGTCTAGACCTAAGCACTTGTGTGGGATTTTGTTCAGGGTTTCTTTCCTGTTGTTATTTTGGAGTTTTTATGAGCTAACATGAAGCTGTCTCCTCTCTGAAATCAGGTTTAGCAGCTGAGGGATGTGATTCAAGTGGAAGTCAAGGCTGACAGTGTCTTTTCTTAGTTCTAGGAATAGAAGGAAATATCTGATGTATTTGCAGGGGAGAGGAGAGTTATTCCAGCTCTGCAGATCCCAAGGTGACCCTGGACTCAGCCCTCGCTGCCTTCTCCTCCTCACCAAGGCACTGCAAGGTGGGATGGTGCAGTTGAGACCTCAGTGGGAAGGAGCACATGACTCAAAAGCAGTGGGAAAGGCTTTTCAATTCCTCTGAATAAAGTATTTCTTTTTAGATAGAAGTTTGCTGATTCCTGAGGTTCACATGATGATCTGATGTATCAAATGCCCATCAGCCACATCTGACCTTACTTTGAGAGAATGTTCCAGCACACATTCTTCTGAAGGTTTGAGATGAATACATGAGACACAAGATTTCCCAAAGTTCTGCCTTATTAAAACCAAAACCCTTCTGAAAATCCTACAAAGCAGCTCC
Organism: Chloebia gouldiae; assembly: GCA_003676055.1. Lineage (NCBI taxonomy): Eukaryota > Metazoa > Chordata > Aves > Passeriformes > Passeridae > Chloebia > Chloebia gouldiae. The sequence continues at coordinate 121,102 of QUSF01000033.1, read as the reverse complement.
TGATTAGTTAGGCACATAAATACCTTTAAAATCATGGGCCTGCAGCTGGGATCCATCCTGCCACATGTAAGCCAAGTGTCTGGTCTATCCAGTCACACAGGAGCTCCTATCAGCAGTGGTGAGTGGACATCACCACAGGGCATCTCCTCAAGCTGCCCTGAATGTTGATCTAAGGGCTCAGACCTCTCCCTTTGGGGCACTACCTCTGTCTGTTCATCGTAGAGGGAGCCAAGATGTCTAAGTTCATCTGCTTAAAAGTTGTGTCTGAGTTGAAAGACAGATCCCACCCTTCCCAGCTACACTGATGAGACGAGTCAGTCATGCTGAAAACTTTCTGCAAGGCCTTTTCTGAATCTGCCCACAGGACAGGGTGGCAGCACACAAGGTGCTTTGGGCTGGTGTCTGGAAGGAATGCTCAGAGTTTACCAGCAGGAAAGCTCTCCAGTAATGAAGTTTGAAGTTTAAAGCCTGGAATGATACCCAAAAGCAAATTTCAGATCAAATATTTTGGGTATTTTGTTAGTCAATCAGCCAAGTTAGTCAGGAGGAAAGAGAAGCTATACCATAGGACAGAGGTATTTTGCCAGCAGTGATGGAATGCTGAAGTTTTATCTTTTTCAGAATAACCAGAGATAAGAAATATGGTACAAAGACATGGAGAAGTAATTTAAAATAATGAATAGAGGTGATATTCTCTTTAACTGACCATCTGCAGCAATGTAGCCTCTGAAAAACTCCCCACTTCAAGGAAGAAGTTCATAATCTTTTCTTCAGAGATCAGCATTGAAAACATCAGCTGCAGCCTGAGAGCAATGACTGGGAACTGAAAGCAGTGGGGAATTGTGGCTCACTCTGAAGCAATGGAGCAGCAGAGGATCACCTCAGGGAACATGCCAGAGAGTTAGCAGCTCTCCCTGGAAAAGGCCACTCCAACAGCACAGCCTCATCCATCGAGGACAGCTTTATAGCAGCAGGGACCAGGCTGGTAATTACAGCACAGAAATGTGGCAGCAGGGTATTGCAGACCAAGTGGCACTGGGAGGCACAGCCTGCAGGCTGGGATCTGCATTTCCATCCTCAGGAGGCACATCCTGAGGGCTGGGATCTGCATTTCCATCCTCAGGCGGGACAGCCTGAATCCTGGGATCTGCATTTCCATCCTGGAGGGAGCAGGGGCCGGTGCTGCCCTGGCCCTGGCCTGGCTCAAGGGTCACTCATCAGAGTGGGCACAAATGCCTCAGGTTTAGCTTTTATATTTTTCACATTCTGTGCTGCTTTAGTGTGTACTTCTGAGCTTCATATGAGGGCATGGTGAGCTTCTCACAGAGGAGGGAAACAAAACAATTCCTGCTCCAGCTGGGCACCAAGGACAAATGATCCAAACCTCAGCCCAGCAGCACAAACACCGTGGGCTGGAGAGAAAAACAAGCAGGGTGGGACTGCCTGGGCTGGAGCTGGAATGGGACAATGAACTGCAAGGTGCCAATGGAGCAGAGCTGATCCCAGGGAGAGCCCCCGGGAGCGCTCGTGCATTTTGGGGCCATTTTGGGTCATTTGGGTGCAGCCCTGGCTGGGCTCTGGTGCTGCCCAAGGTGGGTCCATGGAGGAGATCCTTTGAATAAATCCCTGCTTTATTTTTTAGTTCCATCTAGTCTGTGTTCTAGGTCAGCCTTCACAAGGAATCAGCACAGCCCCACTCCCTGCAAGGGATGAGAGTCCTGAGCACCAAACACACCAAGGGCACCAAACACGCCAAAGTCACTCCTGTGCCCTGCTGGGCCACATGGACACAGCTCCTGGACACCTGGGTCCCCTGTGGGATGGGGACTGGGAGACCTCTGCCTCACCCTGCTGCACTGAGCACACACCAGGCCAGGAAAAAGGAATGGGAAGGCTCTGCTGCTGGCTCTGCTGCTGGCCATGCCTGTCTGCATCCAGCACACTCTGAGCAGCGGCTTTAAATCCAGCCCAGGCTCCAGGACACTGTGCTGGGATCTCCCTCCAAGTGCAGGGACCTCAGAGTCTGGGAAAGGCAATGCCTGTGATAGAACTGAGATCTTGAACTGGAATATCCTCATTAATTACAACTTTGCAGGGACGTTGCCAATGGGAAAGAATTTCGCAGATGCAAGAGCTGTATCTTACTCCATCCCTTCCTTTTATGCTTCAAAAGATAGGCAAAATGATCTGGTAGCATATGAAGCTTCTAATTATTCCCAAAGCCCTCGGCTCTTCCTGCATTAAGGGCCAGAGTTAAATTCTCCCTGGAAAGGTAACAGAGCATGGATCCTAGCATGAAAACAGCCAAGAATGCAGGATGTTTGGAGTCTGTGAGAAAGGCCTGAGACCCTCTATGTCAATATTTAGAAGTCCATCCAAAATCCTGAGTGCTAAACTTAGCTCCAAACATAGCATATCCAGATCTGGATCTTTTTTGTCTCTGGCAAAATACATGTCCTGCAAATTTTATTATTTATTCATCTCATTTGTTTTCCTTGGTCATAGGATGGGAATTGTTTTTCAGACAGGATTCTGGGTAGAGGCAATTAGGATTTTATCATTACAGGAAAAGGGTGTTCTGAGAGATTTGGAGAGAGTGAGATTTGGAGAGAGGATATGAAGGCTTCCCAAGGCAGCTGTGGTATTTGACACTGGCTGAGCAGAAGCTCCTCAGTGTGAGGGGACAAAGCTCTGTACCTGCCCAGTGCAGTGAATGTAGGATTTCTGAGGTGAGAGTGGATTTTGGAGCCTGGCAGTTCTGGGATCAGGTCCTTCCTCCTGCACAACACAGCTGCAGAGTGGTGGGTGCTGGACAGACCACACAGAATGCAGTCTCCTTCTCTAACATGTGATTCTCACAGGAATTGCCACCTTAACTCAGGTTTTCAGGAGGTTCTATGGTTCTATCCCATGGATTTGATTACTGCAGGGATCTGCCCAATGAACTGATGTCTCTCAGGATGTTTGGAAGTACAAGCGTTGTCAAATACCAGTTCAAGACATCACTTCTCTTGCCAGTTATCCTTTTATTCCTTCAGCACCATAATCAAGCAAACTTCAACCCCTGAGAGGAAAGAATGACCTCAAAGCTCCACTAAAGCTTCCCAAAGAGAGGCTGGACTGCTCCAAGGGCTTGCTGGAGAAGGGGAAAGGACTAACACTGAATATTGGTGGCTGCTTGCCCAGGTGCATCCAGAAGAGCTCACAGGTGGGCAGATGCCCGGCTCAGGAGTGTGGTGGAATTACAGGAGTGACCACAGAGCACAACCCAAATCACACAAGGAAAAGTAATCTGGGCTCTGGTGGCCAAGAAAACCAACAGAGATCCCAGGACCCAGCCCTAACACAGACATTAGAGGAAATCCCACTTTCAGGGAGCAGGGAGCATGGAGCATGGCCAGCAGTGACAGCCGTGGGCTGGACAGCCCAGCAGCTCCTGCTCTGCTCCCGACAGGAACGCTGGCAACTTGTCTTTTCCCAGGCCTTTGGTGCAAGGAGAGCAACTGCCTGGTTTTGTTTTAGTTCCCATGATATCAGGAGTTAACTTTAACCAGCACATTCCCTCTCCCAGTGCCTCCGAGGGCCGGAGCTGCGTGGGGAACGCGCTCGCCTCTCTTGGCTCCATGTTCCCAACGTGCCTTTGAAACTATTTGCGTTTTGGAATTTCTGTGCTCAGGCTGTTTGCTGGTGATGAGCTCAGCTGACAGAGGGTCCAGGGCAGAGAGGGGAAGGAAGTCCTGGTGTGGTCACCAGGAAAAGCCACAAAGCTGAGCCCAGTGTGCTCAAAACCACCCAAACCTAGGCTAGGGAGGACAGATAAAAGTGTCAACATACATTTGTGTCAGGAATAATTTTGCATACAACACATAAAACTGGTGAGATCCATTCAACAGCCATGCATTCAGCATGGAAAATGTGGCTCTTTGAAGAGCTGCTGGTTAAAGCAAGAGGCCCATCCCATCAGATTGCAAGGAGAGCTCTCACAACCCTTCAGCTCAAGGGGGAATAGGAGGTTGAAGAAGTTTGATAGAAGGTTGTTGTACTAATATTTGTAATTCCTTTGAGAGTCTCAGATCACAAGTACCACTAGAGGAGGGCAAAATGTTTTATTAGCAAGAGCCAGTTGTCATCCCCCTCTCTTGTGGTCTCTTGCAGGTGGTGGTTGCTGCATGGATGGGCTGTTCCTGCTGCTCAGTATTTTGTTTCATTTTGCTTTTACCCTCACTGAAACCTGGAGGCTGTAAATGCCAAGTGCCTGCATACACAGGGATCCACTTCCCTGCTCAGCAGAGGCAGCCTCGACCTTCCCCACATCTCCTCCCTGCTCCCTTATCAGTGAGCTCTACCTACTTTAATACAGGCACAAGAAAGGGAAGAGCCTCGAGCTGGAGCATGGGTTCAGTCCAACACTTAGATCCTGAGAATGGAAAACTCACAGTCCCTCAAGAGGAGAGAGGCCGGGTTGTGGTTTCTGGAGGGAGAAATTTAATACAAGCTTGTAGAGTAAATAAACTGCAACCTCATCCCTATGACTGGTGTGTGAGAACCTTTGGGCCAGGCAGAGGGAAAGAAATCCTGTCCCTAATGGTGCTGGAGTGAGGAGCAAAGTGAAACCAGATGCGAGGCTGGGATGGGCCCAAGCTGGTGGGCATGGAAGGGCACTGCCCGTCACAGGGACTCGCTGTGCCCTGCTGGCTGGTGCCACTGCTGACCTTGGAATGGGGAAAGGGATGGGGAATGAGATGGAAGGGAATGGGGAACAGGATGGGCAATGGGATGGGCAATGGGATGGAGAATGGAATATGCAATGGCATGGGCAATGGGATGGGCAATGGGATGGGGAATGGAATATGCAATGGCATGGGCAATGGGATGGGAAATGGGATGGCAGTGGGATG
>QUSF01000033.1:94038-116104 GCA_003676055.1 Chloebia gouldiae | reverse complement strand
GAATGGGATGGGGAAGGGGATGGGCAATGGGATGGGGAATGGAAGGGGCAATGAGATGGGGAGCTGGACAGGGCAATGGGATGTGGAATGGAATAGACAATGGGATGAGCAATAGGATGGGCAATGGGATGGGGATGAGTCTTTCCATGCTGTCCCCTGCCAGTGGGACCTGACCTTGGTGATCACTGTGGGTGGGGCAGGAGGCAGCTCTGAGGGCCAGCAACAGGAAATTTCCTAAACCCTCTTTTAACCACAAGGACACAGTGTCACAGAGTGGGAATCAGCCTGCAGAGCATCATTGTTGACTTTAAAAATACCCACCACAAACTTCCCCAGCTATAAAGGACTGAGCTGAAGTCATCCCAGAAGACCAGAGTTTTAAGTTGGTGGCCAGCTCTGTCTACTGCTGGTCCTGGGTTTTAATTTCCTGAAGTATCTCATTTTTCTCCGCCACCAAAGGGAACTGGAAAAAAAATCCTTTCTCTGCTCTTCACAGTTGCTCTTTGAGTAAGGCCATACCTAACAATTATTCAGGAAAACATTATGTTGACATTACTGTTTAGAAAATAAAAAAGGGTTTTTAAAGCTAGAGAGTAACATTGTGACCATATAGCACTAGTGAATGATTAAAAATTTAGATGACTGCCTTTGAAACAATAAAAAGCTTTCGAAGCTTCTTAATGAGCAGCTATCAGAAATAAAGCATTTAAAACTTCAGAAAGTGCCTCTGTGGAAATTTCATTGTCTTTGATGCTGTAAAATAACTGCAGGGTGGATTCATTTCAAGTTCTTTTTAGCATACTGGTCGTTTAGAAATATTGGGAGATATCTTTCTTAGCAATATGTGGGGAAAACAATGTCTTGGTCGCTTTCATTTATCTGCAATTTGACAGGAGTGCAGTTTATTAACTTGAAAAGAGACAGATACATTATCTGAAACACAGAGAGTATAGTGGGTATTGCCTCCTTTTTATACCAGTGGGAGTCCATGACACTTTGAACTTGCTCACCATTAAACGCCTTCCTGAGTTGTTGAAGAGGCCTTTAAAAAGGGAGCCTGTGCATTTATGATGTAAATTCGTTATTTTGACAGTCTTTGAAATCTGTCATATTCACGTCCAATTTAATGCACCGCAAAAATTCTTTTCTTTTAAAATACTTTTCTTTTAAGATTTCAAAGCCATTTTCATGTAGAAAACTATTGTTATACCTAATATATCCTGAAAGTGTTTTAGCAAAGGAACTTATATGATTCTGTTTTAAGTCATGTCAGGTTTTAAAACATGTCATTTCTTCAAATAAGCTTTGACCACACCATCTTTTTTTTTTTTTTTCATTAGTTAAAGTGCACTTGATTTCCATGGATACAATTAGTCAGAATATCTGCTATAGGATCATCATTGGATCAAACAGGGTCCTTTCAGGCTGTATTCCACAGAGCAATTGCCCACATATCTGAGATCAATACAGCCCAGCACACGGGTAGGGAGATGCAGGGAGCTGAGGGCTGGTTGGGAAAGTGGAGGATTGTACTGAAGCACAGCACATTTAACAAGATCCTGGGCCGGTGGGAAAATTAAACAGCTCCTTTTAAAATGATGAGCTCTGAGTATTTACTCTGAATGTGGAGTGGGGCGAGGAGGAGCAGGACAGGAGGGGGCCAGGAGGCATCTGATGAAATCCAAGTTCAGTTTATTTCTGGTCAAACCCAAGCCTCACACATTTCAACTCAATCTTCAATCCAAACAAAACTCCTTAGGCTTGCTAATCCTCATTACACAGTGGATTTTAGCTGTACCTGCACTTCTTTATCAGTTTGCAAGATATTTTCAGCCGGTACAGAGGTCTTCATGCAGCTCTGCTTCAAAGCCATGTACAGAGGAGGTTCTGTGCACAGTTTCAGAGAGTATTTTCATTTACAGATGCCTTATCACTTTGGGAGAGGGGGTTGGTGGGCAGGGGGAACACATTCCTCCAAAGCAGCCCAGAATCATCCTAATCTAGGGAAACGATCAAATAAGAGTTTCAAAGATCTCCTACTACAAAGGAAGGCATTAAGCTCACTCCTTGCCTGCCCAGACTCCAGGGCTGTTTTGGAATACATGGAAATATCTCTGTAGCACGAAGGAACCCTCCACTGATGGTTTAAGCACCATTTCACATGTCCCCAGTGTCTGGGTTTAAAATGCAGTGCACCATGAGGGAGATAAACCAGGAGAATCATTACTTCAGTGGCATTTAACCCTATAATTGGGTGGTTTTTTTGGGCCCTGATTTTATAAGGTCACCCTGTTATTTCCTTTGCTGGCTGGCTTGTGATGGTGCTCTCACATGTTATTACTCTCTTCCATCACAAGGAATGATATTTCAGGACTGAAAGGGCGAAAGATTTGTAAGGACTGTCCTTTCCCACACTGTGATTGTCTGAAAGCTTCAAACAGCCAAAGGCTGAGTGGAAATGTGCTTTAGATGGTGTCTCTGGGGCAGAAATCCCACCTGGTCTAGGGGTAGAAAAGAACTGTAAGGATCTGATTATTTCATGGTTAGATCGCCTCGTTCCCCTGCAAAGGGAGGATATACTTTCCTGATAGAGCTTGTATCAGATATTAAACCAATACTACACTTGATCTCAACAAAAAGGCCATTAAATCTCACAACTTGAAAAAGGCATCTTGCTCCTTGAAGCAGGGAATCCTGCAGTGCCTGCTGCCTGCTAACCCGATGGCCCGGCTGCGCTCGCTCGCAGAATTCATTTCTGCTATCATTTCCCCCGGTCTCGGATTTCACTGGCACGAGCAAAACCTTGGGCTGCATGAGAAAATACTTTGAAATGGTGCCTAATTGACTTGGGCCTGGTTCAGGATATAGTACACCACACAAACCACCATAACATCAATCAGAGGCACAGAGGATGTCCCCATGTTTGGCTTAAACTACAGGGTATTTCCTTTGCCGAAAGCATTTTAATCACACTTAAGTATAGGTTTGCCGTGGCAAAAAGACAGACCTATTCCAGTCGTTGATTTTTCCCACAGAAGGAAACTTCTGTCAGGCATCCCAGGAAACGGCCCCGGGTTCATTGCACCAACGGCACTGACTTCACCAGCCTTATCGTGCCTCTCCTCTTTTTTACTCCCACAAAAAGTCCTGTTTCTGTGGTCTGCAAGAGGAATATTTCCATCCAAGTCTGATGGCATTAAGCTTAGCCTCTGGGATCTTCTCTCCCTGATTTTCCTCCTGGGTTTTGTGCCCTTTCCCCTCACTCCCCCTCTCCAATTAGTGCTCTGATAGTGCCTCTCTGGTAGAGGAGAAACAGGAGCCAATTGTTAAGGATATAAAAAATGTTATTTCAAGGAGGCTACTGAAAACAGGCAAAACTGGTGCTTCTCTTGGGCATGACTGCCCTGCTCAACAGAGCTGGTCTGCACCCAAAATGATGGCATTTTCATACCTCAACACTGTCACACATGAACTAATCACTTCCTTAATGACTATCATTGTCAGACACGATAGTTGGGTTTAAATATCTCAATTTTCGGTCATGTAAATGTCCACACTGAACATTTTTACTAAGCCTCGAGTAACCTCTGTGAAAACCAAATCTAAGGAATCACAAACTGTGTTTGGAAATCCAAGCTGATGGGCTAGAAACAAACCAAGGGCTTGATCCCCTTTAGAGCAACAGCTCAGGGACAGCACCACCTCTTTTTGGGCTGGTTCCAGAAGAAGTGAGGCTGTGGACTCTGCTACCAGTGTGCTTTGCCAGAGCTGGAATTAGCAAGAAATTAAAGTCATGCCTGGGCATGCTGGGAACAGTCATTAATAGCCATTTCAGTCATCATCTCCATTGCTCAGTGCACATAACAACCTCATTCTTTATCTTTCACTTCATATAAAATGGGGGTGATTCGCCTACAAATATCAGCAAGAGACAGAGGAGATAAAAAGGGGGGAACAAGCACATATTAAACCACTCTGATAAATCAGACATACAGCAGGGGAAAGAATGAGATAGTGCATGACAATAAAAGCACCATTCTCTAAGAAAGCCCTCTGAAACCCAGTCATGACAAGTTGTAACTCATTGTCTTGCAGTGGTGTGCAGGGAGCAGAGCAAACACATAAATGACAATTAACATCCCAGCTGACACCAGCCTCAATTCCTGACCCACTGAGATGCCACCTCTGGGAATAGTCATGAAATCAGTATTTTATTGGAAAGGGGGTTGAGGGGTAATTCCAGTTGGACAAAGCTGGCAAGTGAATGACGCACACACATTGTCAAAGGAGGGGAGGGACATTCCCCTGGCAGCTTCAGCCATCGTTCCTGCTCTGTTGGCACAAGGGGCTGTGCTCACATGGATGGACTCCTTGGCATCCAGGACAACAGGAGCTGATCCCCACGTGTCCAGCTCCAAACTGGCTGGGATTGAGGAGCTAAATCCACTGCCCTCAGTACTACACGAGAGTGCAAGTGCAGAGCCCTGCAGAGTTTTGACAAGAAGCCCCACTCAACAAGGGGGCCTGAGTCCTGCCCTCCATTTCTAAATGGCCTTCAGGCACAGCCAGTGCCCTGCCCTGAAGGGGAAACCAGCTGCTTCCAAGGAAAAGCACAAGGCACAAATGTTCTCCTGCAGCCCTCTGTCCCAGACTCACAGCCCTGTGTCCCCATCCAGAGCCCTGGACCTCACACCAGCTCTCCTGGGAATGGAAGGAACAACCTTGCCCTCATCTGGGAGAGAACAGTTCAGCTTAATGCAAATATTTCCCAATTATGTGAAAGGGCTCAGTGCCTCGGACACACGGCTGCAATTCCTGAAAGAATCCAAGCAAGGCAAGATCAAGGAATCCTGGTCTGTTGGGCAACATCAGCCAGAGAACAAACCCAAGGAGTCACTAAGGAACACCACGGCACTGGAGACACGCCAGGACATCCTGGTGGAGCAGCTTAACTGTGCCTAAGGGTAATGGTGGCACAGAGGAAGCTATGGAATGGCCTTGCACACAATTCCCACAGCTTTGTGCTCCTCTGTTTCCTGATCCCCACCTTCACCTGCACAAGGATGCACGTGCCCAAGCCAGCTGAGATGGTTTTGGTTGAGCCAGGCTCCCCCAACATCCCTTTCTGCTAAAATTCACTTGATATTTTTGCTATTTATTTGTCATCTGGGTTTTTTTTTTTTTATGCCCCCTGAAACAGTCTGCAAATGCAAATCCTGCTGTTAGGATTGTCGAAAGAAATCAAAATAAAAAAGAAAAAATACAATAATAAAAAAATCAGAAGGAAAACATAAAAAGTAAGAGACAACTAAATATCTCCCAGACGGAAAGGGAAAGAGTAAAACTGCAACAGTGGGTTGCAAAAGCAAAATCCATTGAACTTCACAATCCTAGCAACACATCCCTTTGTTTACCAACCATCTGAAGCAAGTTGTACCCTGCAAACTCCATGGGGAACCTTGATTTCTCTAGCCAAATTAACTAATTTTCCTAACACAACTAAAATCTGCCCATTTGATCTGTCGCTCAAAGCCTGTCCTCCAAGTACATAAAAACACCCCGGAGTTTTGATTCCACAGCATCCCCAGCAAATGGGGCTGCACAAGGTGTGTTCCCCACCTCTCTTCCAGGAAGGGCACCAAGAGCTCAACTGTGCAGGAAAAAAAAAATTAATTACATAAATAAACCCATTTTTATATATTAAACAGATTATATATTTATAACATATATAAAATAATTGTCATTTAAAGTCTCGAGTAGACTGAGGGGAAAAGAGTGGGACTTCACTTCCTTCACTTTGGAACCCCCGTGGCAGCCAGGTGCTGCTTCTTCCTCTGCCCCCAGGTACTGAATAACTTCAGCTGCAGCTGGAAAAGCCCACACAGGTGCCCATGAGCACAGGCTGTGCCAGGGATTTCCATGGAGCAAAATCTGGCTATAAATATAATGGAATCACAGACTCATTTTGGCTGGAAAAGACCTTTAAGGTCATTGAGTCCCAGTGTAAACCCAACACTGCCAAGTAATAGGATGAACTTTAGAGGCACAGGAACTCCACAGGTCTCACAGGATAAGGTCAACTCAAAGATTTCTTTTCCCCCATTTTTCCTACCCAATGTCTGTTTACTAACCTTTGAGAATTTCACTTCTTTGATTCCAACTCAGTGGTTGTGCATCCCTAAAATAGCCCATGGAACCCACGCCGGGGCAAGGGCTGCTATGGGAAGGAGAAACCTCCATCCTCTGCCCCAAGGGAGAAATCCCTGTGCTATTCCTGCTCCACAAACTCAGAGCAGTCTCCATCCAGCTCCTTCCTGGAGCTACAGGGGTGTCCAAGTGAGAGATTCAGAATTTCAGAATTTCAATCTGATGCCCTGCTATGTAGACTCCATCCCATTGCTTTACAAAAACTTAAGGGAAAAAACCTGGAGAAAGAAGAATTGATGCTTGGAGTGGTCCAATGCAGTAGAATGACTTAGTGACATGAAAATTAAGGTCCAATTTGTGTTTTATGGGATGTGAAATCCAACAGGTTCCGAGCTGCTTTCCCATCTTCACATGAGACTCCCAAGAGCTTTGAAGCTGCTGCTGAAGCTGTTTGCTTTCTCTAAGAAAGCTTTTGTCCACCAGGACCAGATGGACATCTCAAACCTCATTTGGAGTGAAGATAAAATGCCAGAGACAACATGAAGCAATAACCTAAATGGAAATGCTGATGATGGTTTAGGTTTTAAATATTCACAATATCAATGCTGTCATTTCATTGTCAAAGTCTGCAGGCCCAGACAGACAGACAGGGAGTACACAGAGCTGTAAGCGAACCAGGCACATTTTTTTTTTTCTAATTTCCAATTGGGTTTCTAATGTTCTGATTGTTCATGAATTATTTTTATACCAGTGTTCCCCCAGACATGACTAACAGCAGAAGAGGCCTGACAAAAACTGCATTATATTTGAAATTCTTGTCAGGTAAATGTGACTGGGCAGTTCAGTGCCACTGAGCCAGTGGCTCAGGTCTGCAGTGTCCAGAGCTGGGTGTGATGTCCTGCAGCCCATGCTCCAAGTGACCCATTTACTGAGGCAGTCCAGACAGGGGAGGGACAGGAGCTGCTCAGCAGAGAGACAGAGGGGAGCACAGAGAAAATGGTTTAGAAACAGGAGCAGGTGTAGTTAGGACAGGAGGAATGGCTTCACACTGACACAGAGCAGGGCTTGAGGTCAGGAAAAAAATTTTCCCTATAAGGGTAGGGAAGCCCTGGCACAAGTGCCCAGAGCAGCCCCTGGATCCCAAGGCCAGGCTGGAAGGGCTTGGAGCAGCCTGGGACAGTGGAAGATGTCCCTGCCATGGCAGGAGTGTTGGAATCAGATGATTTTTAAGGTCCCTTCCACTCCAAACCACTCCACGATTCTGTGCAGACTGGGGAATTCTCTGCTGCCTTTACCCATCTTTGGGTGCTCTTAAATTTTGGATTCAATTAAATTTTGGATTAAATATACATAGATTTAAAGAGAAGTTCCCAGCTACAGCTCTGCTTCTCACAGGGTGCAGCTCAGCACAGATCCCCTCTCCAGAGTCTGAGTGGGAGGCTGCCTAATACTTTTTACAGCTTCATGATTTTTTAATGATGATTATTTTATGGGCTTTTAGGTAAAGCTGCTGCCCAGCTGTTTGAAAGCCCAGCTCACAGCCCTGCCTCTGACACACACCAGGTGCCTGGTGGCAGAACATTGCAGCCACTGGGCTGTCCCCAGCCCAGACAGTGTCCCCTGCTCCTGGCTGTGCACCTGTGCCCTGCTGGCACCACTGCATGGAAAATCCCCCAGGCACAGCTCCTGGGAGAGCTGCTCTGCTTTCTGCTTGTGGGGCCTCTGCTGCACAAACACAGGAGCTGAGCTGGTGAACAAAGAGATCATTAAAAACAAGAGCAGGTGAACAGGCTCCTGCTTGCACGCCCAAAAGGAGCAGCCTGGGGTGGGCAGGTGCTGCCCTTCACAGCCACCCCAGCCTGGCTGAGCTGAACAAGCAGAAAGGAGAAGTGCAGGCTGCAAATCCCTTCCAGTTCTGATGCCCGTGGTCATAAATACAAATTCTCATTTCTACTAAAGGCTTCTTAGCTTGGCAAAGTGATTTTAAAGGGTGGCAGTGGAAGGGGTAATCATGCTCATACTTCTGCTGATCAGTGCAGGTGAGCTTATAACAGGTTATTTCTCTGTGATCCTGCACAGGCTACCAAAGTTAAATGATGGGAGCTGCCAGCTCCTGTTCTGTTAATTCTCTGGTGTTGGAGTTCTGGTTAATGAGCATTTGAGACATTTGAGACTTTCTGTGCTGGCAGGCACTGACCCCCAGGAGAACACTGCACTGACCTGAGGCAGTGGAGAAGCTTCCAAAATGGAATGGTGGAACTGGGATTGTGGGGGTGGAGTTTGGATAGAAGTGTGTGATGTCACAGGGGGGAAAACTCAGAGTTTAAAGGTTTAGAATACAGTAACATATATAAAGCAAGATGAAGGTTTCAGGGTGGAGGCTGCTCCTTCTTCTTCACCTCCTCCTCCTTGGGTTTGGGTGGTTTTGTGTAATTGGATAAAAAGTCCCCATTGCAGGCACGGGTGGTTGGTTATTGGGTTAAAAGTGAAAATAATTTAGGTGTCATTTCTTAATTGGACAGTTTATCCTTAAAAGGCCTTGTAGAGAGAGAGACAGGGCTCCATTTTTAGTTTGTTAGAGTGAAGTGCTGCAGAACTCAGGGTTTGTGAGACTGTGACGGAGATAAGAACTAACAAACATCTGAGTCCAAACAAGAAATACCCTCTGGCACATTTAATCCCGACCTTGGCAAAAAGAAGCAAAGAATCCTCACTCTGGGAGCCATGACACAATGCAGGTGGCTCCTTACAGGAGCAGCACCCTCCCAGAGCAGTGAGCAGAGCAATCCTCATTTTGCTCCTCTCCAAACAAGTGGAATGGATCATTTACTTTACTTCACTACTGGACAGTTATTCCAGTTACTCCATTTTATTCTATATAAGCAAAATGGTTTTCCTCAGTTCTCGTGGTGCACCTGTGCTCTGATATCCCCACCCTGTGTCACACCTGGCTCTGCTCTCTCTTCTCCCCTTGCCTTTCTCTCCAGGTGTCCCAGGGGCTCCTCTGCCTGTGACACAATGACCACAAAGGGAAAGGTGCAGTTCTGGTGATCCAGGGCACTCAGATCAGGAAGCTGCTCCTGTGCAGGTTGAAAAGGCAACGGAGCAGTGCTGGTGAGGTGCAAACAGTTCACACAGGGAACCACAGCCCCAGAGCCAACAGCACTGATCCAGCACAGCCCCAAGGGCAGCTCCTGCTCCCTCTCTGCACCTACAGCCCCTTCCCTGAGCTCTGAGGGTACTACAAAACCAGAGGGATCAGCTGAGAGCAGGGACAGATTCCCAAAGGCAGCATTTCCCTGAGCAGGGACAGCCCCTGGTGTGTGGCACTCATGGCCTGGGGCAGCCATGCCCTGCTCCACACAGCCAACACAACCCGGGCATCCTGGGCACTAAAGGGTTTCACTGATAAAAACTGGCATTATCTGCCTCACCTTCTGCATCCTTGCCATACAAAAAAATGCATGTTCTCTCACTCCCAGCAGAGCTCCAATGAGCCCCTCACAGCAGCTCCTGTTTCATTCCAGAGTCACCTCCAAGCCTTATCCTTATTCCCTCTGGGCAATATTCAGGCACACAGTGCCCCAGCTTGTTCCCCTGCAATGCAATTTTATCTAAAACCTGCAACTCCTGCAGGTCCCACCAGTGCCCATCCTTGCCTTGGAGCAGGGACAAGCTGGAGTTCTGTCCCCAGCTTTCCTCAGGGGCCATGAACACCCTCCTCCCTCACATGGGCATGGATTTTGGAATTTTGCAGCAGGAATGAAGGTACACAGAAAAAAAAAAAAAATTGGATTTCCCTTTGCAAGGTCTCCCTCACACTGCCTTTGCCAGGATCTGCTGAGATTCAGCCTCTGAGTTTTTCTTGGGGAAGGCAGGGGGGAAGCATTTGTTTCCCAGTTCCAGATTTTCTCCTGCACTTACATGTTTGTCCATGAAAAAAAAAATCCTCTATTGTAAAACTTGTCAAATGAGACCACCCAAGTGGCCAGAGGGAGGGAATTGGGAAGGAGGAAGAAATGCCTTGAAAACCATTTTCTTTTTGATGGTTTAGAAAGGGAATTGAATGTTATTGTCTCACTTTAAATATGTTCTTTATGAGGAGGTCATGTAGCAGGCACATAATTTTCTAATTACAACCATGCAGATAACATGGAAACAAAATATATGGAGATTTTCCAAAACAGAGGACGCCTTTTCAAACAATATACTGTACAGTTCATCTTCCAAGGTCCAAAATAAAGCAGAGGGCTTTGCTCAGGAGGAACTAGATACAGTGGTAAGCTGCTAATCACTTCCTTTTACCCACTGTTTTATTGTCAGCAGAAACCCTAAACTCAGTCAGCCACCAGATAATAACTGGAAAATGCTGTCTGAGCTTTGATGGAGATTTCCCAGGATGTGCTGGTGCCATCCTGGAGGAGCCTCCCTAAACCCTTTCTCAGGACAGGAGGAATTCAGCCCCGCTGTAACCCCTCCAAAATCCAGAGGGTTCTCCCAGCAAAACCTGCATGAAGGGAGTTGCATGATCACATCTCATTAAATGGGCAGGAAATGAGGCTTAAGTGAAAACTACTGCTGCTTTCCAAGAATTCTGGGGAGAGGAGGGACCTGGGGCTCTGAGGTGGATCCAGGTGGGATCAGCAGCTCCTGCACCTCCTCCAGCTTCAGAACACTCCCAGTTTGGTGGCTCCTTGACTTCTCCCAGGGGTGCTGAGATTTCTGTCCCTAGCTTGGGGTGAGGTGGCTCCCAGCATCTTCCCAGCTGAAAGAAGGCATGGACAAGGAGGGGTCACTGGGGAAACACTGCACAGCACCTTCCACACACACCTCGGGGTAGGAAGCGCAGCAGCAGCTGGGGTGGCTGCCTTTCCACCAGTTTTGCTGGCACTGACTTTCCCCACTGTCTCTCTGGTGTTTCAGCTGCCCAAACTGGATCAGAGGGGGACACCTGGTGCCCTGGGACACCTGCAGGGTCACAGCCATCAGCCTGGCTGGCAGGGTCAGGTGTGCCCTGGGCAGGATGCCGTGGACATGTGCCCACCGCAGCGCCAGTTCCTTCATGGAGATGGGAAACTGTGGGGAAAGGGTGGGAATGTGTCCCCAGGATGCCCTTCTTGGTCCTCTCCACCTGCTGAGGATGAAGGAGGGGATGAATTTGGGTGCAAAACGGGCTCATAAATTATCTCTGGGGTTTCATCCCTTCCCACTAGAAAAAGCACCCTGTGAGTGCAGCCCTGGTAATCGTGGTGTGCAGAGCTCCATCTCTGGGGGGAAGAGGCAGAATCACAGCTCAGCAGCAGACCCTGAAAGCCAGGATGGAGCAGGGCAGCTGCTGAGCAGCCCAGGCCTGCAGCATCCTCAGGACACGGCACGGTGACTCTGCGTTTGCTGCTCACAACTCTCCAGCACACATTTTCCCAGCAGACAAAAACCTTCAAGTGCCACTCTGACTCAATCCAGCTGGATTTGACCATAATGAGTGATCAGGGTTTTGCAAAGAGGGTAATTTAAATGTGTTTACACTGCCACTAACCCCCCTGCTTTGTTTGCCCAAGATGCTGGGATAAGGGGATGTGTCTTGGTCTCTTTGTAGCTGAAGTAACACAGTAGCAGATAATTGAGTGGATCACTTCTGGCCTGAACTGTCCTGCTTGCAATCCTGGATAAAAATAAATTAGCGTGGAGTGGAAGGCACGATGGTGGCCTGGATTTCCAGCTCCCTACACTGGAAAAAAAGAATCTTATTTTGGGAGATGCCTCTACAGTTTCTTTATTCTGTAAAAAGCAAATCCATCCTTCTCCTTCCCCACATCTGTTCCTGATGCTCAGGACTGCAAATTTAATATACACAACAGTTTAAGCAGCTGGAGACTTCTGACCAAGTACAGAATAACCCTTTATGGCCTGGAGTAACCAACCTACTTGGTGCAACCAATACCCCATGGCTCTTGCTGGTTCCAGTTACAGCCCTGAGTAAAGTCCAAGAAACCTGAGTTTCCTTGTAGCCTTTTCTTTAAAAGTTTTAGAAATTTTCTTTAGAATTTTTTTTTCCTTTTAGAAATTTTCACCAGGAATGTGATTTCATAGGTTTGCTCCAGGATGAAAAATAAATTAAAAAAAAATCAAAACACAAATGAACAAACAAAAAAAAAAAAGGAAAAAAACCCACAAACAAACCCACTGAATGAAGTAAAAGGAACCCACGTGGAATAAGGAAATAAAAAGAGCAGCAAAGGACAGAAGGGGAAAAGCAGGAGTGACCCCAAAGCAAACCACTCCTTTTGTTTAATTGTTTTCTGTCCCAGCCTGCCCAGCAAGAAATGTCGCTTTTGAAAGGGGCAGGGCTGGAATTCACACCTGGAAGCTGGACCTGCTGCTCCTGACGTGGGGAAGGCCACAAAGCCCCGAGTCAGCTCGGATCAGTGTCAGTGCAGAGGGGGAATAAAGGGACCCGAGCCCTTCCCTTTCCACTGCATTGCTCCAGAAGAAAGCTGTGTTTGTCCGAGGTGGGCTGGATGGGATTTGGGGGGAGTGGTTTCTTTGTTTGGGGGTTTTGGGTTCTTTTGTGGCTTTTTTTATGTTTTGGGGGATTTTGTTTCTGTTGTGGTTTTTGTTTGTTTTTGTTTTGGGTTTTGTTCGGGTTTTTTTTTCCCAAGTATCCACTTGGTATCTATTTCTATCCCCAAAAGGGGGAGGAATTCTGCAAATCCACATGAAAGCTTCCCTGGGAAGCAGCGAGGAGCTGTGCTGGGAGGGGGCTCAGCCCCCTTGGGCAGGAGCACAACCCACCACGATGCTCCAGCAAACCCATTCCCAAAAATCAGCTTTAACAGCTCACGGGGGATCAGCTGCTGCCTGACCCAATCCCGAGCTCACTGATCCCTCACAGACACCACCAAACCTGCTGGCTGCAATCTTGCCTGATGCTGCAGAAAAGAGCTGCTGCTTTTTATACATTTTTTTAACATTTCACTGCCCTTTTTGAGCTTAATCCTGGTCCCCATCTCAAGTTCAGAGCCAGGCACACAGAGCAAACAGGTGATTTTCAGGGATCCACAAAACTGGAAGCCCTCAAGGGCAAATTATCGGATGCACCCCATGGCAGGATGTGTCTCAGAATCCATAATTTCTTCCTGATCCTTTACAGAAAACAAGACCCTCCCAAATCCCAATCGGAGGCACTTTGAGTGGAGTCATTCTCCCAGCCATAATCAGCTGCAGCAATTAATGACCCATCGATGCTGTAATGCCTGTCCTTAGCCTGGGACCCTTTGAAGCCCAGCATCTTCCTCATTCTGCACATTTCCTTCCACCACGAGCAATTCTAATGAGGTCAAAAATTATTTCCCTTCCTTTGCTCTAATCTCCTCGAAGAACAAAAAGAAGTATGAAAAGAAAACACAATATTTATTGTAAATCAGTGACTTCTGCATTAAAATGATCAAAGTGTGTTTGCTGCACACTTGAAGTTCAGATGCAAAGGGATTTCCAACTTAAATAAATAAAAGATTGTTTTTCTGTAATGCAAATTGTGAGGCACGGAGTCGTCAGACACGCTCTGCACAAGGCCTGGCCTGCTCCTGCACCCCACATATTTTGCATGGATGATGCTCTTCATCTTTTTTAAAAGCACCACCACTCCACCAGGGCATGCTAATGCGAGCCAAGGGGGGAACTGGACTCTACTTGATGTCTGATTACAATGTGCAGCTTAATAATATAATTTCTCAGCTCAGATATTGATCCTTGGGAGTGAAGCAGTGTTGGGAATAGAGCGGAGCAGGGGGTGGAGAAATCTCTGCTGCCTGTTTTCTCATCTAACAACTCCCCAAAGAGGCAGAGCCTTACCCATCCCACACAGCCAGGCATGACAAGAGATCCAAACCCGCTGGGGACACGCTCTGTGCCTTTCAGGTAAGTTATACTATTATTAATGATCATAAAAGAAGCTATCAAGGTGTTTTACATTTCTTTCATCTGGCAAGCCTGTGAGCACGTTTATTAATTGAGGAAGCCTCATTTTTCTGCAAGGTAGACTTTAATATTTCTTTACTACAGGCAGGAAGCAGCGGCACGGGGGTGGCTCTGCTCCCAGGCAGGGCACAGCAGAGCCACCACAGGGTGACATCAGCCTCCTGTAGCAGGGACAGGGACTGTCCTGCCCCCAAATCGGGGACAGCACCCTGCCCTGTGCACCCAAAGCCCAGGCAGGAGGGCACAGCTGAACCCAGCCTGCTCAGGTGCCAGGCTGGGCTGGTGAGAGCTGAACAGCGCTGCTGGAATCTGGAAAAGAATCCATATTCCTGAATAAAAGAGGCCTTGTGCCACCTGGCAGTGCCCTCCCTCAGGTGTTGCCCTGCTGCACAGTCAGCAGCCAGTGCACAGGGGTGCAGCACACCAGGGCTGGTCACTTCTCAGGGACAGCCAGCCACGGCCAGGAATATTCCCCACGTGGCAGTGGCACTCCAGCCAAGGTGATGTTTTCCCTTCTGTGTGTTCAGAAGCTGTTCTGGTTAACCCCAGACACAGCTACTTATGTGTCAGGAACACTCACTCATCTCCAGGAGACACCTGGACCCTGGAACCACTGGGGAAAATCCCCACTGGAGATTAGGGACATTCACAAACCCACGTGTCCGAAGGGCAGGAAGGGGATTAGAGCATCAGAGTGACTAATTAGGGCAGTTGCTGGAAGAAGACCAGCTCCAATTCAAGGGATGTGAAAATGGGAGCTGGACCTGAAATATTTGTGGCAGCCTCTTGGATGCTGTGAAGAGCAGCACATGTTTGGCTGTGTGTGAGTGAGCACTCCTGCTAAGGGTGGGAAGCAAAACGTGTGCTGAAGTGTTTGCAGAATGCAGAACTAAATCTAAAGCTGGTAGGTAACAGGGGGATCAAAATCTGAGGGGAGTAAGTTCACTAACCCTGCACAGCTTCAAGTGAGCCAGTTCCCAAGATCCACCAAGAAAAGGCAAAGTTCAGCCACAACACAGCTCAAGATCACTTGTACAAGCCCAAACTTTGTCAGAACTACACCAGGCTTTTAGTTCCTTGCCAAAACCAGCAAAAGCCCAGCACAGCTCCAGGCCCTGGCCAAGGAACACTCTGCAGAGCTTGGATCTGGACTAAAACTCCTCCAGATTTTAGGATTCCTCTGTGGTTCAGAGCTCCACAGCAGCCTTGCACTGACCTGCACGGTCTGTGACAGCCTTGAGGTGTGTTGTGTGCTCCCCTTTTAGGTGACCACCTCAAGCTGACTATTTTTAAGTCAGCTACAGCATCACCTGCTGAGTTCCAGCTGGCAGGATCAGCACGGGCTCGGCTCAGCAGGATGCTGTTTGTTTAGCTGGAAGTCCAGAAAACATCTTCTACTTCTGCATCTGGGTAAATGACTGTATTAAAGTTTATTTTTTCTCAAACAGAACAAAAATAGACACTTATATACAAATTAGCCATTGCTTTATGTATATTGTGTACCCCGTAATTAGCAGGTAATATTCACCCTTTAATTTTAGAAAAAAATTGTTATGCTAAATAGGAGGATTTTTTGCTTAATTACAGGCTAATCCTATTTCCTCAGAACATGTGATATTTTCTTATCTCCCCAAATGGAAAAGGCACATTTGAATGGGGGGTATTCTTGTATTCCATCCTATGCCATACAGATTCCAAGGGATCTCCATTTTCTGTGGGGCTGGAAAATGGGAGGGCAAGCTCCAAAGCCTTCCAGCTCCTGGGGAAAAAAGGCACCTTGGTTTGGCCAGCTGTGTCCCTCAAGGTCCCCTCTGAGGCACCCAAGGTTGGCATCCTCAGTCCAGGCACAGACAGGGAGTCCAGGCAGCCAAAGGGGAATTTCATGAACACCTCCATGATGCTTTAAACTCCATTTTCAAGACACATGCTGGTTAAATAAACATCCTACTCAACGTCCTTTATTTCTCCAAAGGCATTGGGAATTAGAACTAAACCTGACAAAGTGAGGCTGTGAGTGCTGTGGTGCCAAATAATCCATGAGGGGAGCCAAGGCCCAGAGAAGCAAAGCAACAAACCCCGTGCAGGATCAGCAGTGGGGCTGAAAACAACGCCCAGCCTCGGCTGCAGCCACTGGACTCAGTGGCTTTTGTGTTTCTCTTTCCATTATGCATACCCTTCCCTTTTCCCTTAATGATTTAGTGATGTTTGTTCCCTCACACTGTGTGCAGACCTTGCAGATCAAAATAGCCAGTCATCTAAAAAAAATTCTTTCTCCTTTGTTCTTCAAAGAAACCAAATAATCTCAATCCTTTGAGAGAACTCAAAGGGTGAAGGCAAAGCATCAGGACTGATGAGAACAATAGCAGTGCATCCCCCGACGGACGAGCATCTCCAGTGCTGTGTGGTTATTAAAAAAAAATAATAATTCCTTGTAGTGAAAATTCTTGGGTCAATTACTTGTTGCCACAGGGAGATTTCCTAAGAATTTTATTGTTGTTATGACCGTTGGGTGATTATCTGTAGCAAAACAAAGGTGAATTTTGATGCGAGAAGATGCAACGTTTGGTAAATCTTAGCAGAAAGTAGAAGGGGGTGGAGTGATGGTAGATCAAAGTCCCTGTGATTTCTGCAAGGTTTTGGAGCCAATGCTGGACATTCACTGCTGCTTTCAGGGGTCTAAAGTATTTTTTCATCACTTTGGAAGGTTAAAGAGTGGGAAAAGAGCAATTGGCCATATAACCACAACATTTTTGCAGCAAGTAATGACAGTGCAGGGTCTCACTGCCCATTCCTCACTCCTGGAGGTGGTAAAGGAAAACCCTTCAGTCCCCAGGGGACATGAAAATCACAGTTTTCCAAAGCACACCCAGACTGTCATTTTGGGAAGGACACACATCTCTCTGGGCTGAGGACTCCATTTCAAACCGTCACTTTCCTCCAGTTTGACTTTTGCCCACCACATTTTGGACCCCTTCACAGTCCAGTGATAGAAAAAGCTGTGCCCACACCTCAGACCTCAGCTCCAGCTCCCAGAAAAAACAGAAACAAGTGCAAAGTGAAGTGGGAGATGCTCCTACAGATCTATTCCCCCTCAACAGAAAGAGCCTTTTGGATCCAAATACAAATCACCTATAATTAATTCCCTTTTCCTACAGGTTTGCACACAGGGAGCAGCTTCCTCCAGGATGTAGCAGGGGCAGAGGCTGATTTGCTTTTTCTTTGTGACCAAAGGCAAAAGGAAATGTCTGAGAGGGACAAGGCTAAAGCACTTCCCACACACTGGACTGGTGCTTTCCTTTGACAAAAGTAGAACAGTAATTCCAGTTGTCTTTTTAAAAATGAGAAATAATATAAAATACAGTATCTTCCCCCCTCTGGTGTGAATTGCTGTGGATTTTCTGAATTGCTGTGGGTTTTGCAATAAGCTGCAGCAGAAATGCTCCAGTTCACACCTGAAATCTGCAAGGAGGGCAATGCCTGGACTCAGAATTTCCTCAGGCTCTGACAACCCCACTGAAGGATTTGAGGGTCCCAACCCCACCGGTCTGATGGACGAGCAGGCCTGTACAGCTCCTCTGCTAGGGCAGCTCCCCAGCACTGCCCCATCACACTGACATGGCCAATTTGTGTTCCCCCACCCTCTTTTCCACGTGGCAGGAGATTGGGGTTCTGCTCTGTTCTGCTCACCACACAGGACTAACACTTTCCCCAGAAACTCGATCCTAATCCCCCACTCCTGCTCAGAACAGAATTTACACATCTGAACGACATCCCAGGGGAGCCTGGGGTGCCTGCAGTTACTCACAGAACACAGGGACTGCCATGGCAAGCCTGGCAGAAGCAGGGCTGGAAGAAGGAATGGCTCCCACTGAACTGGCTGCCTGGAGAGAATTAATCCAGTAAATGCATGTTCTGGAAAAGATACCCTGGGATATGAGGGCTGGTAGGAAATGCTACCTGGGTATCAAACAGGAAGCTGAAATGTGTCTATCAAGCCAGTGCTCTTTGATCACCAGCAGTCACAGGTCATTTACACATCACAGGAGGATGCTCAACTCCACAAGGTGCAGTCAGCCAAAAAGGAAGGAGGATCAGCTGAGTATTTGTGGCTTAAAGATGTGCAGTGATTGAATAATACCAAAAAGTAGCCCAGTTAGCCTCCCAAGGGCAGCAGCACCTTACACTCAGGCAACTTAGAGATTTTACACAGCTTTCAGCCCCACTGCTCACCAGAGCTGTTTTCATTCCTCATGTCAAAGCAATCTTGCTTCCAGTTCCTCCTCCAAACCCATCCCACAGGATCTCTCCTGTGCTGTTACAGGAGAGATCAGAGCTGTGGAGACACATTCTGGGTGTGGGGACAGTGTTCTCACCATTCAGCCCACATTTCAGCAGCACAAGCACCTACAGCTCACAGACCAGGGCACAGACTGGGGCTGTGGGGAGGAGAAGCTTTCCTGCCCCTCCCCAGTGCCAGGACAGCCAGGGAAGGGTGTGAAATACAGATTTGCTTTGCTTATACAACCAGAACTCAGAGCCATGGGAGGGATTTTTAGACTGTGTGGTTAAAACCACCCTCAGAGCAACATAATTTAAGGTTCAGTCAAGGAGCAGGTGACTCAGAGGAGGGCACAGCCCTTGGGCTGCTTTTGCACCAGTGCCTGGGCACAGCAGCTGCTCTGGGCACAGAACCATGGAACAGCCTGGGCTGGAAGGGATCTTGAAAGGTCATTTAGTCCAAGTGAGCAAGGACACCTTCCCTGTCCCAGGCTGCTCCCAGCCCTTCCAGCCTGGCCTTGGGCACTGCCAGGGATGCAGGGGCAGCCACAGCTGCTCTGGGCACCTGTGCCAGGGCCTGCCCACCCTCCCAGGGAAGGATTTCTCCCCAAAACCCCACCCAAACCTACTCTCTGACAGTTTGAAGCCATTCCCCTTGTCCTGTCACTTGTCCAAAATCTCTCTCCATATCTCTCACAGCCCCTTTAGGTGTTGGGAAATGGCCATTACAAAATCCTGGGCTCTTTTGGATCCTTGCAAGTCCAGAGCTCAGCTCTGCTGTTCCCGAAACATTTTGCTCAAGTTTTCAACCTCCTTGAGCAAATCTGGTCCCAATTTTGAGCTGATTTGGACTCAATTTGAGCTGATTTGTAGTTCAGCATTAAAAACCAACAACAACAACAACAACAACTGTTCTTTAAAATGGCAACTTTAGCCATAATTTATATGAGGCCAGATGGAACTTGTTGTTTTCAATTAAGTTTCAGCTGGATTTTGTAATTTTAGGTTTTGGTTTTTTTTTTGTTCAGACCAAAACATGAAAGAGGGAATGGAAAGCATCGATTAATTCACATCAGACTTAATGGGAGGATAGTTATATAAATGTCTGGGAGCAGAGCAGTGTCCTTCCAGGTACATCCAGCTGCAAATGGAAGACAACAGTCCCTGGATTTCTCTCCCAACTCCAGACCTGACTCTTTGGTCCCTTGGATCAAGTGTGCCATACACAATGCTGCATCCAAGACATTTTGACACCATCTTGTAGCTACTTTCCTTAAGATCCTGGTATTTTAATAGCCAGGATTAGCTCACAGCAAAAGCTGAACCTTTGACATTTCTTCCTTGCAAGCAACTCACAAATTGATGCTAATATTTGGCTGTGCTCAGCAGAGACCCAGTCCATACTTCCAAAACTCGCTCTTCCCTGAGGTTCCAAGGCTGGGTATTTTGGTGGTTTTTTTTGTTGTTGTTTTTTTTTTTCTTTTTTTTTTTTTTAACAGGGGGGAATATCTGGAACCTTTTAATGGATTAAAAATAAGTTGCAGTTGATCATTTGTTTGCGAGACAGAAAAGGCTTCAAAGATCCACAAGCGGATTAGGCGGGAGCGCCGGGATGATTCACAAGCTGATACAGGCCACCAGGCAGGAAGCGTCTCAAATGACTTGTTCCTTTGTGCCCGCTTCAAAGCACCCCGAATGACTGGCAGCCCTCTCCGGGGACACCGAGGTGGCAGCAGTGACAGTGCCAGCAGAAGTGTGCGTGGTTTGGGGAGGAAGAAGGGATTTGCCTCCCCGCTCACCCCGCTGCGCTGTGCCTGCCGTTTATGGGGGAAGCTCGTGCCAAAATGTGTTTTACAGCCATAACCTTCTCCTGTGTTCTTCTCCTGCCTCGCTTTTCTTTCTTTGTCTTCTCATCCCTGCTTTAGCTTCTTTTTTTTTGGGCTGGGCAGAGGAAAGGTCTGTGTGTCAGAGCCTGCAGCCTGACTGAGTGTCCCTTCTTGTGCCTGCCCTGTGCCAAGGCTCCTGAGCCAAGGAATGCCATCCCAGAGGGAACAGGGGTGCCTGGTGCTGAGGGAGAGGCCAGCTGAGGGTCACCTTCAGGATTTATGGCCCACGAAAGACAATGGGAACAACACCCCTGACAGAACCAGTGCATGAAGCCTTGGGATGACCCATGCAGGAAAATCTGAGTAAAGGATTGGAAGAGACAATGATGAGCTGTAAAATTGCAGCTGGACCCATGATTGCTCCCTTTGTCTATCTTTTTATTCTTATTCTGAAGATTCTGGGGGCAAAAAGGAGCTGTCTGCAACACCAGTCCTCCAAACCTGGGTGGGGATGAGCAATAGTGAAGGTGTGGGATGATTCCCAACTGCAGCTGCCCAGGAGCAGGGCCAGCCTTGGCAGCCCAAGGGATCCTGCCACTCCAAGGGACACCTCCTCCCTCAGTCCTCTGAGTCTCTGGGAGTTGGCATTTCAAAAACTGAAGGCAGGTCAAACTTCCCATCATTAGAATTTTCTCAAACACATCACACCCCTGGAAATACTCAAGGCCAGGCTGGATGGGACTCCAGGCAACATGTTCTAGTGGAAGATGTCCCTGCACATGGGATAGGGGGTGGAACAAATGATCTTTAGGGTCACCCCAACCCAAACCAGCCCTTAATTCTATGGAATTTTTACTCACAAGCTGCCAAGGAAAAGGTGGACCACAGGGCAATAGGCAGAGAGCTCAGCAGATCCTGGAAGCCAAGAACTAAGGCCATTGATCCTTGCAGAAAGGCTGCAGGAGATGAAGGCTGCCCACATTAATTCCAGGCAGATACACAAGCAGCAGCCACATGCACCATGTGGCAGCACAACCTGCAGAGTTCATGGCAAAGAATGGCAAGGATTTAATGGAGTAAACTGTGAAATTAGCTGGGAAAACTCTGCATAAAGGGAGGAGAGATATTGCATATACACGTGTGGGATCATTATATTACAGAGACTTTCAACACCACCTCATAAGGAACACTGAAACAGACCTTACAAGAGACTAAAAAAAAATCCTGCACCTCTTAACATCCTGCACTTTTAACCAAAGGCTTAACTTGCACAGAGAGCAATGCTTTTCATATTTAAATCCCATCAGCACGATGGCAGGCCAGGAGGAAATGTATCCAGGCTTTGGAGCCCAGCTCTGAAGGGAGAACATATGAAAATGGGGTCAGCTGGGAAAAGAAGCTGACAGACATCCCAGGGTGGCCACCAGTTCAGTGTCTGGATGTGAAAGGCAGAAGTCACTTCCCTTTACTGAGTCTCCTTCATCCTGAGTGGGGCTGGTGCTCCAGATGCCCCACGAGAGAGCAGGAGCTGCTCCCACATCCCCAGGAGAGCCAGACCCCGAGCCCTGGGCTTTCAGATGGCCTGTGCCACAGATGGGTGCAGCTGTGGAAGTGATGGCAGGTCCTGGAGGGCTGGGAATGTTGTTTCCTGTGCCATCCCAAGGGATTTCTGCCCCAGGCAGGGCACACCAGGGGGCTGTGGTCTCAGTGCCTGCCCCTCCTGCTGCCCTGCTGAAGGTGCCTGTGCAAAGCCAGCACAGGAGCCAGCAGCTCCCTGTGCCTGCCCCTCTGGGATCCCTGCTCCCAGTGGTCCCTCCTGTGTTTTGGCACTCCATCCC
>QUSF01000033.1:79280-94028 GCA_003676055.1 Chloebia gouldiae | reverse complement strand
GGATCCCTGCTCCCAGTGGTCCCTCCTGTGTTTTGGCACTCCATCCCTGCCCCTCTTGGATCCCTGCTCCCAGTGATGCCTCTTGTATTTTGGCACTCCATCCCTCTTGGATCCTTATCCCAATGATCCCTCCTGCATTTTGGCACTCCATCCCTGCCCCTGTTGGATCCTTATCCCAGTGTTCTCCTGCATTTTGGCACTCCAGCACACAGGCAGCTTCCAGCTACTGGAGCTGTGGCTGCTTTCATTTGCTGCCAGAGAAAACTCTGAGCCTGCAGCCCTGACCAACCACGGGGCCTGCAGCTCCCAGCCCTCAGAGACCTTTCAAAGCAGCTCTTTCTTTTGAGTTTGGGGGAAACCACTGGCTATTGGTGGGACCTGCTGCTCCCCTTTGGCTCTGGGGTGCCTCCTCACGTGTGCACACCCCTCTGCTCGTGCACATGGACTCCCAGGTCACCCGTTTGCAGGGAGCTGGGACAGGGCTGTCCCACCCCAGCCCTGCTTTGGGGCCCTCCTCAGCAGATTTAGCCCATCACAGCGAGGAGGGAGGCCAGACTGAGATGGACACGGGTCTGGTCAGCTCTCACACACAGACTGACACACACCTCCCTCCCCCAGCCATGGGTCAGCAAGGGGACCTGCCTCTAACATGTCTCAGAAGTTTACCTTTCTAACAAGGCTAAAAGGATGGCATCTTAATTAGATGGGAAAAGTACATCAAGCTCATTAACTAATTATGAGGGAAAGTCCCTGCAGCAGATGCCTGGATTGCCTAAAGTACTGCTTACTCTTAACTGCTAACTTTGAAAAGGATTCTGCTATTAAAGCATTATTTTGTTCCAAAAGCACAACAAAGTCATTTATTTTTAATCGTGCCTCTCCAAACTAATCCCTTACAACTTTTACAAGGCATTGTGTGGGCAAGGCAGGGGCACGGGAAATCATCCTCAGGGATAACTTCCCAGTGGCACCAGCTGCCTTTGGAGGGACAATCCAGTGCCTGACACTTCAGATGCCTTCAACCAGTGCCTCTACAGCCCTGTCAGGAGCAAATATTAAATGACCAGAGGGATGAGGGCTGAAGCGTGGACTTATCAAGCAGCCAAGTATAAACTCATCCAATAACCTCCCTGTGATCAGCAGGAGGCTGTCCTCCTTTCCTTTCTAGTGGGAGCTGATAAAGCAGGAGAAGGAGATGAATCTTGTGGCTACTCCTCGTTGCACCAGATAAGGACGTGAACTAGAAATGCCATTTCTATCTCTGAGCACCCATCCCTGCTCCTGCAGCAGCTGGGGAGGCACTGCTGGGGTGCTGGGCTGCACTTAGAGATGGGATACTGGGGAGAAATCCTCCCCTGGGAGGGTGTGAGGCCCTGGCACAGGTGTCCAGAGCAGCTGTGGCTGCCCCTGGATCCCTGGCAGTGCCCAAGGCCAGGCTGGAAGGGCTGGGAGCAGCTGGGACAGAGGAACTGTCCCTGCTCATGATATTTAAGGTCCCCTCCAACTCAAACCGTTCACCCCAATAACATTTCCTCACCACTAACTCCCAATGAGAACCAGACAAGTTTCAGAGAACTTCAAAAAGGGACACAAAACTTGCAACAGCCCAACCCAAGGTTCCCAAAGCCTCAGGTGCCCCAAATTCTCTCTGAGGAGCAGCAGCTGGAGGTCACCAGTACCCCTTGGGAAGGAGGCAGTGCTCTCCATGACCACCCCTACACAGGACAGCTCTCCAGGTGTCCCCCAGACTACAGACAGCAAACCCTGAATATCTTTCCTCCTCCCCTCTCGAGGCTGAAGGAGTGCCTCAAAACATTTCTAATTGTGCAATCTCAGCTGTCATATGACCTCAGCAACAGAGAATGGCCAGATTCAGAGGAAATTCTTTGCCTAAACCTATCATTAACTCTTTCCCTCCCCCCCCCCCCCCCCCCGACCCATTTTACACAAACAAACAAACAAATGAAAGACCCTACAGCCCCGTAGGGGTGTTGCTGTTGTTTTGCTTTCCCTGGAAATCCCAAGGATTTCATGGTCAGGGGAGCCCAGCTATGTGAGGGTGCTGTGGAAGCCACCCTGCCCCATGGCTGTGCTCCCTCATTGTCAGCCTGCAAAGCCATAAATCGCCCGCAGGACAGGAACCTGGAGACCAAAGCCATGGAACTCCAACAGGCTCAAAGCAAAGGAGTCCCTTTAGTGTGAGGGTGGTCTGTGTAAAGTTAGGAGACACCTGCTAGCAAGCCCTGAGACACAAGCATCTGTGTAAACTTGCCCCCTCCCTGTGCCCGCAGCCCTTAGAAGGTGTTGAATGAAGCAGTTTTCATGAAAAAGGCTCTGTTTGGGGCAGCTCTGAGGCTCCCATGGACCTCAGCAAAACAGAGACGGGGCTGTGCAGCCCTGGGATGGATTACCAGGGACCACAGGGAGGACTGTTCGTTCTGGTGACACGCTGATCTGGTGCTTGGGTTGGGTGTCGGGGCGATAAGAGCCCGCTCTGTGCGAGGGGCTGGGGCAGCACAACAAAACCCAGGGGATCTGGGGAAACCAGAGACTGAGGGGGAGCCCCAATGGGCAGATGCTGAGGGCTCAGAGCCTCGGGGGGTCAGCCCCACATCCCTGCACGTCCCTGGGCCAGGAGTGGGTTGGCAGCACGGATTTTTACCATCCCAGCTGTGGTCCTTCACCCCCTGGGATCAGCAGCCAGCAGGATTT
Organism: Chloebia gouldiae; assembly: GCA_003676055.1. NCBI lineage: Eukaryota > Metazoa > Chordata > Aves > Passeriformes > Passeridae > Chloebia > Chloebia gouldiae. The sequence continues at coordinate 91,316 of QUSF01000033.1, read as the reverse complement.
GAACACTGATTTATTTTTAATTGGGAAGCAAAAGCTAAACAGTGAACCCTCTATACACAAGGCCATCACACCTTCTTATGAATTAAACAGTGGAAATGCTTGAGCGCTGGCAAAGCTGAAATCTGGAAATACCAATATTTCACCAAAGTGGTTTTTAATATGCAGAAGTGTCATACACATTGCTCTGAAGTTCCTAGCTGTAGGTGAAATCTTCTCATCATCAACTCTCAATATAATATGTGCTTATCTTAAAGGACATTTACTTTCCTGTGCTTACGGCCTGTATTTGAATTGTCAAATGACACTTTGCTGAAATTATTAAAACCTAGAGGTCACAGGGAGCCCGACTTGAAAGCGGGAACACACATTCTTTGGTCTGAGCAAAAGTGCATATTTGGAATTTTAAATGCAAATTTTTTTTGGAGGAAGAATCGCTTTTCTGGCAGCCAAGTACAGATGGAACATTTGAAAGAAGCTTCTGCTTTAATTTTTGACAAGAGCTGTGAATAGACATCCTGCTCTGCTGGGAGAGGGGAGGGATGGGGCAGAGCCTCGACCCCAACGGGAGCCTGGTGGGGTGAGTGGGGGTCTCAGCCTCACCCAACCCTCTCTGGTGGGTGTTTTACAGCAGGTTAGACCACACCAGACTGCAGGTGGGCTGGGGAGGGAGGCAGGCCAGGGAGGGCTCTGAGGGTGCTGGGAGCTGTCCCCCACCAGCCTCCAACCTCTGGCTCTTGTCCTTACCCCAGTGGAGTGCAAGGCTCTGGCTGCTGGGATGCTCCGGCTCTGGAGTCTGGGATATCCAGGCTCTGGCTGATGGGATAGCCAAGCTCTGAATTTTGGGATCCCCAGGCTCTGGATTTTGGGATCCCCAGGCTCTGAATTTTGGGATATCCAGGCTCTGGATTCTGGGATCCCCAGGCTCTGGATTTTGGGATCCCTGCACAATTCAGGCTGAAGGAAGGCAGGCAGTGTCTGGCTGATATACCCTGATTCCAGGAATGTTTTCTTTCCCCTTGCTCTTACTTCCTTTTAGAGTGTTCAATGAACAGATAGGAAGGGGAAATAAAGATGTTCAACATCTCTCAAAAAAAAAAAAAATCCCTGAGTCAAGCACCTAATGTGTTTGGCAGAGTAGCCAGAAGCTTCCTGCTGTGTAGAGGCTCTCCTCAGGATGAGCCATGGTGCATTCCAGGACATGTCTCCCTGTGAGGCCAGGCCATGCCAAAAATACTCAGGCAAGGAGCAGGGAGGCAGCAGCTGGAGAGGGGAAGAGAAGACACCGGGTCCAGGTGCACGGCCAGGTGGGTGCCTCTGTGGGGAGCTCACCCTGCCCAAGCTGTGAGGATCTGGAAACAAAAAGCCCTGGGGCTTTGCAAGGCAGAGTTTTCCTGACACCTCTCAGCTACCCCTGGGCTGGTTTTTGGTCCATATTGCACCAAAGCTTCAGAAAATGCTTTTATTCTGCAGAGCTGCAGGGAAGAACAGGAGCAGGAACACAGGGATGATCCTGCCCCTCCAGGAGCTCCCTTTGCACCGAGGGAACCCTGGGGTGGGAAGAGCTTGCACAGGGCAGCCCGTGCAGGTCTGTGGTCACCATCTGTGAGCAGCAAGGCCAAACCTGCAGGAGCCAGCAGCCCCCTGAAGCCTGAACTGCCTCCCTGCCTGATCAGTCAGATCCCATCTGCAGGGCCATCCCTGCCTGTCCTCTCCTGGGTAAAGGTGCTTGGTGTTTGAGCTGTGCTTAGATAAACATTGGATGAAAAGGAAGACTCAGCTTCATACCGCCCTGAGATGAGTCTGGTGCTTCTGCTCCCTCACTGACAGGATCCATGAGGGGAACTCCGTGACAAAAACCTGCTGTGACCCCAACCCCAGCACCTGGGGGTGAACAGCAACAGTTCAGACCAACAGAGGTCACTTTGAAGAGGAGGGGATGGAGGAAAGCTGCACCTGGTGGCAGAGCAAGGCTGGGAAGGGCTCTACCATGAAGGGCTCTTCTCTGCTTTCCCCTTCCAGCACAGAGATGATGTTTGAGGTGTGCAGGCTCACAGCTGGTGACAGAGGGCAGTGACACCATCACCACTACACTTTCCAGAGCAAACACAGCCCAGACTCCAGCCATGCTGACACCCGGGCTGCTCACCTCTGCCCAGGTATTTCACCTAGCCAGCCCGAGACTTTCACACAGAAGTGCTCACAGCCACCCCTGCATTTCCCTGTGAGTCCAAACCCTTCTCCTCTGACATGATGTGACCTGACTTAACTATGCCATGCTCCATCCTGGTGCCTGCCCAGAGAGGGGGACACTGCCTGCCAGCTCCTCGCCCCCCTCTCCATCAGCACAGCTCCTCAGCCCCTTCCCATCCCTCCTGGAGAGCTCCTTGGTGCTGATCTGAAGTTTGGATGCAGTGTTGTTTTTATATATAAATGACATTATGACAAATGATGAAGGATTAAATTACACTTCAATCAAATCATGCCAAACCAGTAGGGATTGAGGTCCCAGTGGAAAGTATACATGGAGTTCCTCAGCTTCCTGATTTGAATGACTTTGTTCTTCTTCCAGAGAAAAGGGGAGGGAGGGGGGGGGGACGAAGGAGAAGAGAGGGAAAAGGGAGAGGAAGGGGGGATTTGGCCTAAAATGAAACATTTTCCTTTTAAGTTGAACATTTGAAAATGGCTGGGAGGAAAGAGCTGAAACACTGTAATGGCTGATACTGAAGAACAGCCTGGGACTTTTGCTTTTCGAGAACAGAAGCCAGGGAGAGAGCTGTGGTGTGAAAAAGGCAACGCTGTGTGCCTTGAAGGGGAAGGTGTTTGCAGCAGCCCACCTCCTGCAGACACTGAGAACCCCCTGCAAGGCACTAACCCAATTAGCTTTGCTAGAGCTGTGCCGTGCAAAGGCAAAGGACTGACAGTGGTTTTGGTAAAGGCTAAAGACAGCTTCCCTCTGCCTTGCACTCCATCGGAGGCGCTTTATTATCTTTGTGTTACCACATCTTGCAAAGGTTGGCTCCAGAGCCTCCAGCTCTGCAGCTCTGTCCAGCCAGAACCTCTCTCCTCACTCTCAGCACTGTTGTGAAGAAATCCTTCAGAAACAGCCACCCCAAGGATGAGTTTGCCTGGAGAGAGACAGACAGCCAGATGGACACCCAGGCAGATGCTGCGCTCTAGGGTTTGCTCTAAGCACTTTGCCCTGAAAGTTGCATTCAATACTACCCACCTCGAGCTGATTTCTGGGTGCAAATTCACAGAATTCACACAAATCTTGGGTGTTGTGTCCAACAGAGCCCATCAGTGGTCAGGCATTGGGATGAGCTGCCCAGGGAAGTCACCATGGAAGTGCTCAAAAGGCATCTGGATGCACTTGGGGTTATGGCTGAGGTGCTGGGTGATGGCAGGATCGATGATCCTGAGGGTCTCTTCCTACCATGACGATTCTGTGATCAGTGAAAGCGCAAGTAAGTGAAGCAGAAGACACCAGAGTCCCCTTTGTCCCCACTGAGGAACAACAGGGCTGATTCAGGTGTAACACAGCCCAGGCTGGCATCAGTCTGGTGAACTCAGGGCAGCTCAAAGCTTCCCCAGCAGATGAGAACAACATTTCTGTGAGTTCTGAGAGCTGTGGCTCCGTGTCTGTGTGTGAACCACAGAGCCAGAGAGGGTACAAGACCTTTTCCCACCTCCCCATTGGATTATTTCTGTCCTCAAGCAACACACACGACCTGCATGTGGTATCTGTGATGGACAAACTCCTCTCTGGTCACATGATCACATTATTGTAATTATCTAATCTGGCCAAAATTAAAGGCAAAGACAGCACTCCAGCAGGTCTAAAAGACTACTCTGAAGGCAGGGCAAGGCCAATTCCACTGAGAAAAGAGCAGAGCCCACAAAAGCACACATGTGCACACGTCTCCAAGTATGCTCAGGCACACACTCCTGCACCTGAACAGGATAAAATCAGATCATCCCTTTCCCAAAGTCCTTTTGCTATGAGTTTTCTCCTCATAGTAAAAGGATTTGCAAAGTATTTTAAAGAACAATTCAGCAATAATTCCCAGGGAACCATTTGTTACCTGTGGTTAACATCCGATCTGTTCACATGGCAGCTCAACTTTCTGACACAGAAATCCAGGAGAACACTTGGAGAAATCAAGACCCAAATTGGTTCAGCCTCTCAGGATAATAATGACTTAGAAATATGTATAAATTTAAGTGGTTTTGAATAAGGACAGCGTTTCAAAAAGCACTCGAATTGTTACTTTGAAATAAGCCATTATTTTCTGCTTTTTTAAATTCCAGTCTTTAATAGGGGATGAGACCCAGACTGCCAAGAACCAAGGAGAGTTTTTTGATGCAAATGAAAAGCGGCATTTAAGAAGTGCAATAATAGAGCCCACACCACATTGCCAGCTCCCAGGCCTGCCTGGAGCATCCAGGGATCCATCCAGCCTGGGACACCAGAGCAGGGGGGTTAGAGGCCCCCTGACCTCATGGCTGACCTGGCTCGTGCTGGTGAGGCCTCAGGGCTAACACCACAGCCCCACATTCAAATGCTTCCAGTTAAAAAACACAAAAATTCCAACCTGGAGTCAGATCCAGACACTCACGGGCAGATGTAGCAATGCAGGGAAGGGATGGATGACAGGAGAGCTCCTGAAGATTCCTTGGACTGGATTTACTGATCCTACCCCAGGCCAATGTCCCAGGAAAGGCTCTGTGCTTCAGTGGGATTGATAAGGAAGGGCCATACTTGGACAAAAATCTTCTGGCAAAGAATGATCTGGGGCCACCACTGGGATGAACACAAGTGATTCACACACCCACCGAGGAGCTGGGGACCTCCACGCTCAAACCCTCCATGAACACCCACTCCTGGCACTGCCAGAGCTCCCCAGGGCACTGCCTGGTGGGTGAGAGGGGAAGAAGCAGCTCTTGGAGAAGGCAGCAGCAGGAGCCAGCCGCTCCCTGTCCTCCCCACCAGAGGGAAAGGAGCAGGACGTGCCTTCCTCAGCCCTAGCCGTGCCAGAGCCCCCCCTGCATGCCCAGGACACAGTTCTGCCCTGGCAGGAGCTGAGGCAGTGGGGATGAGCTGGCAGCCAGGGGTGATCCATGGAGTCATTAAGGTTGGAGAAGACCTTCGGGATTGAGCCCAACCACAACCCAGAGCCACCACTAACCCAGGTGCCACATCCTGGTTTTTGAACACTTCCAGGGGTGGTGACTCCATCAGTGACTCTGTGGTGACTCCACCTCCAGGGCTGACTGTTTACCTTGGGTTCTGTGCTTTACAACCCTTCCCATGAAAGATTTTTGATATTATCCAACCTAATCCCACCCTGGTGCATCCCCAAAGGATAAGGCTGCCCCTCATGCCAGGGGCAAGTGGGAGGGGGAAGGTGGGAGCAGGGAGGGGCCTGGCACAACAGGGGAGTGACAGAGCAGGAGCTGGCCCTGGACAAAGGCTCAATTAAAGTGTCCTCCTGCAAACAAACATCCCCACAGCCCAACTTTTTCAAAGATGGCTCAGGAAAGAAAAGGGCCACGGGATCGGCAGGATCAGCCTAAGTCATGTACATCTATTTAACAAGAAAACTCATTGATAAGCAAACCACCTGATGCTTGCACAGCAGAAAAGAAAACACCTGGTTCTGCCTGTGGGTTGATAAGCCAATATCTTTAATCTTTTTTTTTTCTCTTGATGACTGAAGTACACACTCTGTGCGGCCCTATGCTCCAGCCACATTGGTAATAGTAACAAAGCTTTGATGTCCCCCTCATTCAACAGAATGTTGTTTAGTTCAAAGCGAAGAACAGAGGCAATTCTTTGCTTTTAAATTATTAGCTCCCTAAGTCTTCTGTAATGATATAGTTTGACTGAAGTGTGCAGTTTATTAACTACATAAAGACGATATTATTAGAGCGGAGAAAGGCAGCCGAAAGTTTTGCCTTTCAGCTCAGCAGCAGGGGTTTTTGATACTTTGATCTCAATCAATGCTAAATGTCTTTGTGAGATAGAGGGAGCAGCAGAAATTACCTTTGGCACCATGACTACATCAATTATTTAGTTCTTTTTCTTATAAATTAAAGTGTTCTTCAACTTTTACCCCAATTTTTTCTTCCTCTTCCTCCTCTTCTTTTTTTTTTTTTTTTTCTTTTCCCTTCAGTTATGGGGGGGAAAAAAAAGCTGACTGGGAGAAGTCTGGCTGTGAGTATTAATAAAAATTCCACGGACCTTTCCCAGTCCTGGTCTGGGAGGGTCTTCTCAGTGTGAGGAGGTGGATTAATGGGAACAACAACAGCAGAAGGGGGGCTCAGGGTCTGTTTAATCAAATGACTCTATAGGCTCTTATTCCAAATTTGTCTATATTTAGCCTAATTTCATTTTTTTTTCATTTTCCCCTTGGTCTTTTCCAGTATTGCTATGGAAAAATGGGACACCTGACAAGAAAGGTGGAGGGAGACTATTTACAAGAGCAAGTGGTAACAGGACAAAGGGGAATGGCTTCCCACTGCCAGAGGGCAGGCTTAGATGGGATATTGGGAAAATGTCCTTTCCTGTGAGGGTGGGGAGGCCCTGGCACAGGTTTTCCAGAGAATCTGTGGCAGCCCCATCACTGGAAGTGTCCAAGGTGGAGCACCCTGGCATAGTGGAAGGTGTTCCTGTGGGACAGGATGGGCTTTAAAGTCCCTTCCAACCCAAACCATTCCATGATTCCAGGACTCCTGAGGCTGAAAGCAGAGCTTGCAGGGAGCCAGACCGCAGCCCCTGGGGCTGCAGCAGCTGCCTGCACACTGATGCTGGACACAGGAACTCTCATTAAAGCCACTGGTGTCAGCTGATCCCACCCAGAGCTGTCACCGAACCCTACCCATACAGAACTCTTGTCCAGCCTGGAGCTCATCCCCTAAAGCCAAAAATAAACCATTCCCACAGCTGATTCATCCCATCCCAAGAGGGATGACAGACTCCTTCCCTGGGACAGAAGGAATCCAGCATGATGGGACTAGAGGCGAGCAAGGATAACGTAGCTCAGTGCCTCCCTTGGATAAGAAATGAGTGGATGTTTCAGTGGGATTTGTGCTCTTTGGTACTTCAGGGCAGAGGCTGGAGCAGAGCCAAGGGAAGAGGGTATCCCTGCAATCTTGGGGACAGCAGCTGGTGGCTGGGCTCAGTGCTGTGGTGCACCAGAGTGTGTTAGAAACCACTGGAACCGGAACCTTGGCTGGGAGCACGAGCAGCAGGACCACAGAGGTGCTGAGGAGATGCCTTTAAACCAAGATTTAAAACACTGACCTCTGGCCAGAAAAATTCTTTGTGAGCAAGAAATAAAAGAGGTCTTTGCAGAGGTGTTGAGGCATGAACTATGGGAACTTCAACATATTTATGTGTAGAATGTGTTGGAGAACAACATAATTCTGTTTTCATGGTGATCAAAGTTTTGCAAGAAGGAGGACTTGAGACAGTGTGCTGAGCTGCTATGGCAACATGAATTTTAAAAAATAAACTGACTTGCAAGAGCTTATCTTTTCCTCTTTAGTGTGGTGCAGAACAGATCTGGGAACCTCTGCCTGAAAGAGATCCTGTGAAGAGCTCACCTCTGCCTCTGGGCCAGGTGTATTGCAAAATGCATAAAACATATCCCTCGTGGCAAGGGGAAAATTATTCCGTGACTGGCTTTGCACCCCAAAGAGCCAAGTCATGGTGATCCAGTCACTGTGTGTTTATCACAGCTCAGATATTCAGATGTTGGGGTGGATGCAGCACGAAGCACTTGGGCTGTGCTGGCATCCTATTCTGGGAGCGGGGTGGGCTGCCAGGCGCTGCTCGGGCTGAATTCCACCCACGGCAGGCGTTTCCAAGAGCACCATGACGTGGGCTCGGCTTACAGCTCGGCTTTCAAGCCACCCGCACAAAATGTAGAGGCAGCGGTGTCAGGAACCCTCCCTGACAGCTCCTTTCAGGAGGGGATGCTGTGAGGAGCTGTCACGCTCTGAGTCAGCTGTTCTTCCAGGGCTGGCATTCCAGGCAGGAAGAGCCTGCTGGAAGAACCATCCCAACCACGCCGCCTGCCAAAACCACACTGGGGATCCCATGGGAACCAGCCCTCTCCCGAGCCAGCTGGTACTTCCTGCTCCCGAGGCCTGATCCTGCTGGATGCTGAGCATTCTTTGTTCCATTTTTAAATTAATGAGGCTTGAGCAATGCACGGTCCCAGACCCCGGGGGAAGAAACAGCCCCTTGGTGTTTTCAGCACTTTGGCCGTGTGGCCCAGCTGGAGAGGAGAGGGAAATGTCAGGCTTGAAGGGAGATATGAGAGATGCCTGGGAAACAGATCCGTAACCTGGAGATTTCAGCCAGGCTCTCCGAGCTGGCCGCGCTCCCACACCCAGCTCTCCTCCCCAGCACAGGCTGTGACTCCCAAAACCGGCAGCCCCATCTCTCCAGAGAAGGATGAGGATCACCAGCGTGGGACTGGCTCCCATCCTATCCCAACAGTGTCCCCTTGAGGTTGGCGGCTGAGGCAGCCTGGGAAGAGCTCTCATGGAGGTGCAGGGGAACCCCAGAAGCTGCTCTTGTTTTCCAGGCTGGTCCAAACAACAAATCCCAGCAGCTGTTGATCAGCCTGTGTGAAGGATGCTGGAGGAGCCCACCCCACAGTGGGTGTGGGACCTCCACACTTGGGAGTGGAGCATTTGGAGAACCACTCAGGTAAGAATCTCCTTCCAGCTTCATCTGTGCATATCTAAAGCTGGACCACTGCAGCTCATCCAGCAGCAGTGGGGCGTGGGAGCTCCTCCAGCACCCCAGGAGGAGACAGAGTGGGAGGGTCTGTGCAGCCATGGGAGGCTGGAGAGAGGAGCCTCTGCAGAGGACACGAAGCTCCCTCGCCGCCGCCGCTGCTGCTGCTGGAATCTCCTTTCTTCTGGCAGCCAAGCAGCAGGGAGTTTTCTGAGAAACTGCCCACAGGGAGCGATCACTTTTTCCAGTCATTAACCTTCCACATCCCTCACATTACAGGAATACCTTGGATGTCTAAGTTGCTGCAGCGAGCTAATTCCTCCAGGTGACTCCAGGCAGCGATAAGTGGGCTCCTGCACAGCAAGGGGGTTTGAAGTGCCAGAGCTGAAAGCGCTCCCAGCTCCGGCACGCCAGGCCTCCAGCAGGGGACACAGCCTCAGATGTCACAGCACGGTGGCAGGAGGGGCCCGGGGCCTCTGGAGCTGTCATTTCCAACCTGCATTTCCAACTGGGGGAGCCAAGGCAATGGGAGGGGGACCAGGCACGGGCCTGAGATGCCCTGTGCCCCCAGGTAAGTGGGCTCTGGTTGAAGGATATTGGGGGAAAAGATATTTGGAAGGTATTGGGGAATAAAAGTCAGTGCCCTGAAGGGATAAATGTTGGGAACTGCCAGTGCTGGCCTCTGGGATAGGTGTGTACCTGGCTGCACTGGGTGTCCCAGACCTGGCAGAGCAGCAGATTTGCATCTGAACTCCTTCCTCTGGTGTGGAAGATGAACACGAGAGTATTCAAAGGCAAGGAGGTGCCCAAGAGAAGCCCGAAACCAATGAGAGAAGTATTTGCAGTAGGATGGCTCTTATTATATGTACATAATATTGAATATAGCATTCTTTTCTCTGACAAATCACAATGTCTTCCTCTTGTATTTCCTGGATTATACATCACCAGCATCCTGCCAGGACTAGCTGAGTAACAATACTCACACAAAAATTGCAGAAGACACCAGATTTGTTTCTCATCAATAATAGATGTCCCTGTCAGTGGCAGCAGAGCAGGACCAAGTCCCTCTGACAGAGCAAGCCATTGAGAGCCAATGTGTATTTGTACAAGAGGAGTACCACAGGCAGTGAGGGCCAGCAGCCTGGGAAAGACTCTTTGGAGACAGAAGCAGCCTTCTGATTTTCCCAAATTACCCTGTGATGGAAGTGTCAGACCAGACCTGGGGAAAACAGGGAGCACTGAGCGTGTGTGAGGACAGATTTAAATCCCACAGCAGGACTGAGCATGTGGAACCACATCAGCCACACAGGAAAAACCCCATTTATAATCAGAAAGTACAAAACAGCAATATCAGAAGTCACAGGTCATGGCCAAGGTACAGAACAGGGACCCACAGCACACACACACACACCGAGTAAACTTGTCCAGGGAATAAAACAACCACCTTCAAACACTGACACAAGGAAGGCAACAGTCCAAGTCAATATCAGCACAGCCTGTGGCAACACATAAATCCCAGCTTGGAGAGGCCCAAAACACCAACAGGGACTTGGCTTGGATCTCCCAGGTGTTTCCAGGTCAGGCCATGGTTTCAAACCCATGCACTGGGAAGCTGGAGCTAATGCAGGAGGGCTCTGCGCTCCTTGATGCCTCTGGGATCATGTTTGGTTTGGATGAAGGAATGATGCTTTGCCACTCAGCACGCAGCATCTCATGAGGGGCACTCCATTTTCCCCAGTCTCTTCATCAGCATGCTTTCAAATTAAGAAATTGTAATTATTAGGAGATGGGCCTGGGCTGGGAACACAAACATGGCCCAGTTTTGGCACCGAAGCCTGAGTCCTGCTCTGCCAGCCCTGCTCCAGCTGGGCTGTGTTCAGTGTGCTGACACCTCATGGCCAAGCCAGAAACTCCGATAAGACACCGCTTCCCAGGACATCACCCACACGTCCTCCATCTGCTCCAAGGCATGAAACCAGGCTCGTTTATCGACAAGTCTGTCACGAGCAGGACTGAACACACCAAAGACAGGAAAGAAAACCAGTCCAGAAAGGCTTGGAGCTCTTGGATGACAAACAGCTGGGCACAGCAGGGGCTGTTATCTGGAGCTGTGGTGGTCTGGGTGTCCCTGGTGCTGGAGGATGGCTCTAACACACTTTTCCAGCATGTGCTGAGCCATGCATGGCGGACGCTGCATCTCAGGCCTGGCAGGAGCGTGCGTGCTGGGCTTACCCCGCTCTCCCCTCCTCCGTGGGGGTCTCCCAGGGGCAGATCAGCTCCTTTGCAGAGTCCTTCCGAGCCCGGCGCTGCCTGTCCTCGCCCTGCCCGGAGCGCCCGTGGCAGGCTGGGCTCTCCGAAGGCACGGCCGCTCTGACTTGGAAGAAGCTGCGTTGGGAAACAGAAACTCATCACACACACACACACACACACACGGCTTTTTTTGATGTGCTCTGAGGCGGGGAGCAAGCTCAGCTTTGAGATTTCCACCATTCCAGCCCCAAATCCCGAAGCAAAACTCCTGGGCATGAGCCCACCGAGAGGGAGGACGAAGGGAATGTGCGCTGCCGCTCCTTTGAAGCGGCAACGCCGTGTGACAGAGCTCCGGAGCGCGGAGCCAGGTAGAGCAGGAGCCCTCAGGTTTGTGCTTTGGAATTTATAATGTGGACTCATCCACTCGGCCAGCAGCAGAGGTGGGTTAAACGAGATCGGGGACATGCTGTTCCTGGTGAGGGACATGGGCAAGGCTTGGTTCCTGCAGGGGAAGCCTTTCCAGGCAAAAATTCCCCGTCTCTGCCCTGGAACAACAAACACTTAGCGACTCTCGCTCAAGATTTCCCCTCCCTTGTCACTTCTGGTTCTCCTCTGACTTGAAATCACTAAAGCAAACCTGAGTCAGTGCTCAAGAGCACTGAGGTTTTCCAAATTCGGGGATGAAAAGTAAAACCTGGGGTTGTGCACCCTGAACAGGAGGCGTGAAAGTAGCAGAGGCCAGCACGGGCTCCTGGCCTGTTCCCATGGGAAAACCGCAGGAATGGAGACAGGGAAGAGCCCGGGGTTTGGGGCAAGTGTGGCAAAGGCGACTGCCAGGCGGGTTCTCAGGGAGCTCTCCCCGTGGCTAAGCCCAAACCAGACGGGCCCGGGAGCGGAGCCCGGAGCAGGCGGTGTCCGTCCGTCCGCGCTCACCTGCTGACCGTCCCGCTGTCCGGCCGCAGCCGCCGCTCCCGCCCGCCCAGCGGCTGCACCTTGCCGTGGGGCACGGCCGGGCTGGCGCAGCCCCTGGGCAGGAC
>QUSF01000033.1:58325-78880 GCA_003676055.1 Chloebia gouldiae | reverse complement strand
ACGGGCGGGGGGCCGGCGCTGCCCCGCGGCGGGGCCGGGGGCCCGGCGCACACGGGCGGCAGGGCCCGGGCAGCGGCTGGTGGCGGCGCCGGGGCCAGCGTGGGCAGCCGCGCCGGGGCAGCCGGAGGCGAGGCGGCCTGGCTGTGGGGAGGAAAAGGAGAGAGGCTCGGTCAGGTGCTGGGTGACACCCGGGGCTCCCCGGGCTTCTTCAGGAGGACAATCCCTCTCCTCCTTTGGTGCTGCCAGGAGAGAAGGGCTCAGCTGGGAGGCAGCTCCAGCCGCCCCAGCCAAGCCTGTGCTGGTGTCCCCCTGTCCTGCAGCTCTGTCCCCTTCCCTGCCCTCCCACTGCCAAGGCACCGAGGTGTCACAGCTTGCCTGCGGGGTCACTGCTGCCACAACCCAGTGGGTGCTGACAGATCCAGCCCCACACCCGCCGGGATGCTGGAGGAGACACCAGCTTGTCTCATTCCTCACAACGATTAGCTGCAGGCATGGAGGAGGCTGTCATCCCGGGAATGTGATCTTGGTTATGAACAGCACAACCATGTCACACCCTCGGCACCAGCCGGGGCCGGGAGCAGACCCCGAGCCCCAGCCCTGGTGGCTGGCAGTACCAGTCACTTCTCTGCTGGAACCCCAGAGTCCCTGGCTGCGGCTGGGAGGCTCCAGCACAGCTCAGCCAGCCCTCAGGACAAGCCCGAGCACACACCAGACAGGACAAGGACAGCACATGCTGCATGCCAGGTCCCCTCCCATTCCTCAAGGACTTAGTCCCAGCAAAATGAAATGCAGCTCAAGTGTCCGAGGAGAGGAGCTGAGAGCAGAGGCATGCACAGGACATGTAGACACACATGCAGAGATGGCACAGAGAAGGATGAACACACTGAGACACAACAGAGAAGGATGAATTCGGTTCTTTTTCTGTTTTCTACATTTATTTTTATTAGACAGATGAATGCAAGGAAGCCATGGCCAAAAAAAAAAAATTAAACAACACATAGAAACAAACAATTTCTTGGCTGACACAAAGCGAAGTTCAGCTTGTACCAGGCAATTTTCCTCTTTGGGGACTGAGCAGCAGAGGATGAAGAGCAGAAGGCCAGGCTGTGACAGCTCCATCAGCCTGTGGCAGGGCAAAGACAGCTCCTGCCTGGTTGTGAAGGATGGCTGCTTGTTCCACAAACAAAAACTGGTGTTCCACAAGCACTGACTAGTGTTCCACAAGCAAAAACTGGTATTCCACAAGCTCTGACTGGTGTTCCACACACAGTAACTGTTATTTCACAAGCACTGACTGGTGTTTCACATGCAGTAACTGCTGTTCCACACAGTAACTGGTGTTCCACACACAGTGACTCCCAAGCACGCAGCACAAACCATGGCAGGGGAGTAGCAATGCCAAGCAGAGATGATAAAAAATCAGAGAAAAGAATGGATGCAGAGAACATAACAAGCAAAGCAGCAGACAAAATAGAAGTAGAATCAGAGGGACTGACGGGAACACACAGATTTGTTATTTATTATTTATACCCTGACTTGATCTTCCACATGTTACTACATACTGGCAATCCCAACATGCTCAGTGCTCCATGTTACACAAACTCTGCAGAGACTGTAGAGTTCATCACAGCCAAGTGGCTTTGGGCCAACCCTGCCAGCTTCTGGAGAGTTTTCCAGTGCTCTGATGTCCAAGTAGGCTGAGGGCGCTCAGCACCTGATATAACAAAGCCTTGGGGTTTAAATTTTTAAAAAGGCAGCTTGCACCTGCTCCCCTGTCCAGCAGTGCAGAATGTGCCTATGCTTCCAGCAGGAGAGCAGAGACTCAGCACAGACATCAGAGGGAAGGTCTGGGGTGACTCAGCTGGAATTCCTCTGAGGAGGTTTATCACTGATGGGGTAAGGAAGGGCAGGACAACCTCCCTGGCTCAGCCACAAGTGGAGGAGAGGAATGACACCACATCAGAGTGTCCAGCCCTGATTCTGCCACGGGGAGGGCCAGAGTCACTGTTGGAGCTGTTGGGGACACAGTGACATCATGACTGTCCCCTGTTTGCAGGGAGTTGCCCGGCAAGGACCCCATGGCTCCAGGGGCCTGCATGCACCCTGCTGTCCGAGGGCTCCCACTCCCTGCCAGCTCTCTCCAGAAGCTGCCCCGTCCCTGGGAGTGTCCAAGGCCAGGCTGGATGTGAGCCCTGGGATAGTGGAAGGTGTCCCTGCCCATGGCAGGGGGTGGAATGAGAGGAGCTTTAAGATCCCTTCCAATCCAAACCATTTTGGGATTCTGTGACCTCCCATCTTCTGTAAAATCCTACCACTATTAAAAAGGGATGAATAATGTGAACTGGAGAGAGGCAGCCTCCCAGACCTCAGTGCTTCCACCCAGTTCCTTTGCTTCCCCAAAATTTTCAACAAACAAGGAAGTTTTCTGCCCCTTCAAGTCCCTTTACTGGCCTTTGCAGGAATCTTCACACTTCTGGTAACCACTGGCCTGGTCCAGACATGCTGGGGTTTTCCAGCAAGGCCCAGAATCTCCCTGAGCTCTTTAGCATTAATGTGGTATTTTAGCTTGCCTTATTCTACAGAGCAAAAGAGACAGAGCAAATGAAAAAGAAAATACTACTTAAAGTTGAAATCTGCTCTTAACACCTCTACCCTGTTCTCCCTTGCCTCTGGGCGACAAGCCAGTGACAACTGCAGCTACCTGCTAATGGATTGTTAACAACAAAAAATAGAAGAGCAGGAAAAAGACAAGACAAGAGGTGGGAAGGATTGGATAAAATCTCTCTTGGCCTAGTGCAGGCTCTGGCAAGGGGCAGCTCTCTGCACCTGCACACCCAGCTCGCAGGACAGGAGTCGCAGGGAGAGCAGAGCAGAGCTCTGATCATCTCCAGCGTGCCAGGGGATGTGGGAGCGTCATTCAAGTTCAGAGGGTCAGCTAAACCTTCAGAAATGCTCCTGCTGCTGCTCCCACAAGCAGCCCTCCTGCCTGTGGTGCTGGCTGGAGATGCAGGACTCTTGGAGCGGGGGGTGTGCTCCTCTCAGGGGGTACCAGATGCACCCCCTGGGAGGGTGCAGAGCCCCCCGAGGGGATGGAGGCCAGCAGGGACACTCTGGGCAGGGTCACCTCGCCCTGCTCCCCGCGGGCTCGTCGCCCTCGGCGCCAAGGAAGGCTGGTGTGAAGCCGCAGCCCTGGGGCGCAGTGAGCCCTGTGCCACCGCCCTGCTGGAGCAGCAGGGTCAGGCAGCCGGGCTCCGCAGCTCCCGGGGCCGTGGGGCAGCAGAAGGCATCGCCCCTCCGAGGAGTGCGGGTGCTGCACCCAGCCCGGCGGGCCCGAAGGGACCCCTGCTCGCCAGAAGCCAGGGCAACGCAGGAGCCGCAGACCGGCCTGGGAAACCTAAAGCAGCACTGACACCTTCAGGAAGGGGAGGCGAAGCTCAACACCAGCCTCGCCTCGTCTTTTCCCTGCGGGGCTCAGAGCCTACTTGGGAGGAGCTTCCTTCTGCAGCTGGTTCCTGCGATCCAGCTTGCTCATGACCTGCGTGATGTCCACGGTGTTGGCGGCTTCTCTGGCTTTGGCCTCTTCCTCCTGCTGCCTCAGGATGATGGGGCTGGGGCTGGAGCGGAGGTGGCGGCGTCCGAACAAACCCGTGCTGGGCAGAGAGAGGGCAAGGAGAGGGGTTAGTGAGGAGAAGGGCACCAAAACCTCCCCCCTGGAAAGAAAAGTGACCCAGGAGGACAAGCTCGGACACAGAGATGGCCAAAGGAGTGCAAAATGCTTTAAACAGCAGTGGGTGAGTCAGTGTCACACACAAGCTACAGGACTGCTAAAAGTGGCAAATTCCTGCTCCTGAGGGTCTCCAGGGCACACCCACATCACTCCTTTGTTGTGTTTACACTCAGTGTGAAGCCAAAGAACTCCCATCCGTGGAGTTTTTTCTGGTGCCTTCAGGAAGATCAAAGCAGGGACCAGTGTGGGTGTTCCTGGTGTCTGTGATGTCCCCAAAAAACACCTACTACCTGCTTCAGCAAAGCCACTTCCCCTGCAGCAGGAACAGGTGCTCCCCCACCTCTGGAGGGGTTAACCCGCTCCAGGTTAATGGGATGCTGAGGTCTGGGGGATCCAGAACAAGCACTGACAAACACGAAGGCAGGATCACCAGGAGCAGCCAGCATCTGCCAGTGACCCCGGGATGTGTGGCTCAAGGAACAGTAACTAGCCAACCCCAGGCCAGGCAGCAGCAGGGCTTCTCCCACTGACTTGAAACAGCTTTTAGATGAAACAACAGTGTGAAAGTCCATGATTCCTCTTTCTTGCCTGCTAAGTTGACGAGTGGAACAGAGAAGGAACACCACGCAGTCCAGTACTGCATGCTCAGCTTTAGGAGCAGCTGCACCTCAAATGGCCTGAATTTGCTGTATAACCTTCATCTTGCTGGGAAAAAGCCATTTCCAAGGCCATCCACCTTGTGCCAGCTGTCACTCACAACGTGCTGCTTGCTCCCAAATGCCTGTCACCTTCCCTGACACCAGGGGTGAGCTTTGTCCACGCAGAGGTGAGCAGATCCTGTGGATTATCCCAAATCTTGGCTTTGTCTCTGCTCAGGCAGCCAATGTTTAGTGGGCAGGAGTCTTCCCATGCCCAGGACACCAAAGCTCTCTCCTTCCAGGAAAGAAGCCATGAATTAATTCAACAATCCCATCCCTTCTCAGCAGACCCAGCAGAGAAGGCAGCTGAGCAATCATTCCTGTTCATAAGCCTTTTCCAAAGGGCTCATGAATAAAAAGCACCATCAGTCTCAAAGCAAAGCATCTTCTCAGTGCAAAGTTTTATTTAATTAAGAAGACATCTAAATCATAGTAATTTTACTGCAACTTGGGCTTTTTCTACCCTTGCTACAACAAGAAAAACAAACCCCACAATTACAGCCAGTTTCACTTGCCTTTTTTTGACACCCTCTTGTGGCACAACAGCCTTGGCCAGCATTTCCTTGTATATTGGAGACTTTAAATAGCGGCCATAGGAGTCCTACCAGGAGAAAAAGGAGAAACTGGTAGTTATGGGCTGCAAACACCCTTATTAAAATCACCACCAAATACAGCTGCTCAGGAGCCAGGGAGGCTGGGAACTGGATAATCTCCCTCAGCAGCTCAAGGGACTTTGCATCTTTCAGGCAAATGTAGCTATTTAAACCAATATCCTTTCATCTCACTGTAAAATTCCCAGGATTTTCCATCTCACAATAAAGCTTCACAGGTAAGACCCAGATCAAAAGATCTGAATGAAGCTTAGCCTGGGCCAGCAGGGTCTCAGAGTCACTGCAAGGTGAGGAGCTTGTATTCCAGGAGCCAAACTTTTCACCAGTGGGTGAAAATCAGTCCAGTTCTGCTGCTTTCAGTGCCTGAGCTGGTGCCCAAGCTGGAACTGAAAGTCTTGCAGGACTTGCCACCTGACCACCAACACCTTGGGGACAGGCTGAGAGGGAAGGAGCAGCAGAAAAATACAAATGCCTGAAGCAGCACTTGTTTCACTCAGCAAATTTGAGGGATTTTCAAACAAAGGCCCCTTGAAAGGGACAGCTGATAGCACACAAAGGCACTGAAAGGCCCAGAGGGCTGGAATCCCCCTCAGGCTCTGGCAGCTAATAACAAACCTTTTTCATCAGCATGTAAATGTGGGTCTGAGCAGCATCTAGAACATAACGATGAGGGTGCTCCAGGCCTTTGACTGTGATGCCCATTGTTTTGCCATCGATGTTAATCCAGCGCCTTGCTCCTGGAGCCAGGAAGAGCCTGCAGCAGGAGGAATCAACAGTGCCATTAGCAGCTGGAGAATTCAGATTCCTGTCTATGCATGACAGCAAAAGTCCCTTCAGCTCTCTGCTGCAATTTGCTGTCCTGATCTTGGGCAATCAATGTCCTCTTCATCAGTGTACTCACTTCCTCTTGCATATAATATAAGCCAAATTTTAGCTCACTGGAAGCAAAAGGTCTCTCCCCACTTTGCTTGTGGTAGCTTCAAGAACTTTGCTATTCCACACCGATGTTTAAATTACATCCTAAGACTGAAATGTAACAGAGAACAGAAAGGAAAAGTAAATACACAGAAAACCCCTTCTATTTTAATCTCCAAAAGCTCCTTTCCTATGTGGGGACAAAAGACAGCCACATCTGATAACAGCCTACACATAAAAATCTTAGGAATAAATCATTTGGAGAATGAGAACCTGTGGAAGGTGAAGGGACTCATGCACAAAGAGTTTAAGAGTGGAAAAGTTCCACACTCACTTGTAGATTTCTTCTGCTTTTTCTTTGACCTTGGATTGGTCTCCATACTTGAGATCCTCACAGGCTTCCCAGAAACCCAGATTCTCTCCTGCATGACAAGGACACAATCGGCAGAGAGTGAGATTGAGGAGAACACAATCCCATTTATTAACTCCTGCATTTGTTTGGCACAATCTGCTGGCCCCAAGCCAGTCTCTCCAACTGACTGAAACTCACTCTCAGCGTCTGAAAGAGGAAAACAGCTTTCCCCTGTTCTCTGCCCACACTTCTAAGAACTTGTGAGCTCAGCCAGTTCCAGCTTCTCTGGGAGCAGTCAGAGAATCATGCAATGCTCTGGGGTGGAAGGGACCTGAAAGTCCATCTCAGTCCCACGGCCAGGGACACCTTCCACTGTCCCAGGTGTTATGAACAAAAGGACCTTCCTGGTTTCCATGGGGACACCGCTGAAGTGAGCTAAGTACTGACATTGAAATGCTAATTAGTTAATTGCTCCTGGGAATCACCTACACCCTCCACCCACACTACCATTCTAGGACTGGGATGCAAAATAGAGGGACCACTGGAATCATGGGAAGGGGTTTTTGGGGATGAAAACACCCCTAAATGGAAGGCTGGGCACAGTGGAGGGGGCTGGATGGGTGAGCTGGCTGGGGAAAAGGGAACCACATCCCCAGTCTATGTCTGACCTGTCACCATAGCCTCCAGAGCACCAGACTGGATTGGGCTGTGGGAAGCAGGAGCAAAGGAGCAACACTTCCTGGTGCTATCAGGCGAGGGGACAGCAGCTGCTGGACTCCAGCAACAGGCTCTGCACATCCCCTCACCCTTCGGCTACCAGGGTGCCAGCAGGAAAGAGAGAGGACGGTCTGCTGATCGGGACTTCAGATACAGACTGCACACCTCTTCACCTCCAGCTACGAGGGTGCCACGAGGACTTCAGGGAAAGACTCTGCACGCCTTCTCTCCCTTCGGCTACCGGGAAAGCTGCAACGGCGGGGGCGAGCTCCGTGTTGAGCCCCCTGCCCAACTAATATTTTAATAAAGAGCTGAACACTAATAAAGGCATAAGCCTCTCCTCATTACACCAGGCAGCTCCAAGCCCTGTCTGACCTGACCTTGGACACCTGCAGGGATCCAGGGGCAGCCACAGTTTCTCTGTGCCAGGCCCCCCACCCTCAGAGGGAAGAGCTCGTGCCTACAATGCGATGTGAGCGCTGGCAGGCCACAGCCGGGCTGTACCGCGTGTCCCGTGCCACTGGATGGTACCGCCTGGCCTGGCTGCACAGCCCGCAGCCCTGCGCCACCTCAGCCGGGACAGGGCACAGGGACACCGCACCCACCGCTGAACTCCTTCTTCAGGAACAGCTGGAAGTTCTGCCGGCCTTTGGGGTCCCGGATCAGCTCGCTGAAGTTGAAGGCCCATCGCTCCACGCGCATCCTGGTGGGCACCTCCACCCTGCGCCGGGGAGAACACAAATGGCACGGCTGATTTCTCTAATTAGCAGATTAATTAAAACCAAAATGCCCTTTGCTGCATGCCAAGGGACTGCTCAGCATTCTCTTGTTTTCCAGAGTGGTGTAATGAGCTCCTGAAGTCAAGCCACTAAGTAAATTGTAATTAAACAACTCGGGCAGCAGCGGGTTGAGGATTTAACTGGGATTTATGCAGCTCTCACAGTGACAGCTCAGCCTTGCCCTGGGTTTGATTCAGTCCCACCCTGGAGGAGGCACTGGTTGCTGCCCAGAGCAGCACTCAGCGCAGGCATCCCCTGGGGATGTCTAATGGGATACAATCAGTGCAGGATTGCTGCTCTCAGAGCCACTGAGATGTTGGATGCTCCAAGCCCCGAGATGCCATTGTGTAATTAGCAAATCTTATCCAAAGGGAAATCCAAGGGAGGCCTCAGAGAAGGGATGGACCACCAGTGTGTGCCTCCAACCCAAAGCCTCTCCTAAGGAAGCAGCTTGAGGGGTGAGCAAAGAGCCAGGGGAGCAGCTGAACCCTGAGCTGGTCCTGTTCCATTCCAGTGCTGGTTAAGGAGGGCTTTACCCATCCCAGGGAGGATCAGACCCACTCAGCAGGGGCTGAGTGCACACTCCCATCATCAGCTCAGCAATTTCTGTGGTGTTTAAGGAAGGCTCCACTTGAAGAAGGCAGTGCTGAAAGTTCAGCATGGAGTATTCCCAATTTCAAAATAAGTTTGAAAGGGAACATTTCTCTGCTCATGAGCAGAGATCAGATACCACAACAAAAATCAGTGGTTACCTTTCCTGATTTCTATCAGCATAAAGGTCACTGTAAACCACAGGTTGGCAAAACAACAGAAATACATACAGCTTTGCATTGAGATCCCAAAATTCAGGGTCATCTGATATCCAAGGGTTGCTGGGGAGACATCCAGACAGGATGGGATCATTGGAGAGGAACTGCTCAGAGTACTTCACAACTCTGCAACAAATCCACAATCAAAATATGAATTTGGAAGCCAGAATTACAGCCAGCCCCATTATAGCCAAATAACAGATAACAAATAACAAATATCCTCAGAGGTGCAGGACTCTCAGCACAGGGATCTGGAATGTGGCCCCTGCCTTCCTAGAAAAATCGATTCATTAGCTCAGTTAATCTTTTCTATTTCCCAGCAGAAGTCTCCTGGTTGTCTTTCGAAGCAGTGAATTTATCAATTCAAATACAAGGAGATACAAGACTCTTCCATCACCTCCTTCTGCCTTTTCATTTTAAGGAAGAGAGACTTAGGACTCTAAGGAGAGTTTCTGTCTCCTGTTCTCAGCTGGCCAGGGCCTGATCCTGCACTGCTCAGGGAAAGGAACACCAGGGTTGTGTTCACCCAGGTGGGTTCTCTGCAGCCTGGGAGAACTCTCATGGCCATGGGAGAACTCAGGGAGCTCTGGGAAAGTGAGGGACTGCTGAGGGCTCGTCCCAGCTTCTCCTTTCCTCCATCACCTATCGCAGGGCTCATTCCTCTGTGAGTGGCTCTGAGGGTTTGGCACAAAGCAGAGCTGTCTCTCTCCCATCAGGAACCAGACAAGCATTTCTCCTACCTTCTAACTTGGCCAGACTTCTAATTACAATTGATTTCACTAATGTCCTGGAATTTTAGTTCTCGCCTCCCTTTTTCATTCTTGAAAAAATAAAAAACCTCCTCTGGTTTCTGCATTTAAAATTCCTCCCAGGCCAAAGTGCTTTCATGTGCTCAGAGCTGGGAGGGCAGTGTCCAGGAGCCCATTGCTAACAGGCACCTTGGCACACATCCTGCAGTTATATAATGCTCCTGCACAGGGCAAACCACAGGGCTGGCACACAGCTGCTCCATCCTACCGTCCCACTGGCAATGCCAAGGCATCCAGCACCTGCAGCAGGCACTCCAGCCCATATTCTGATATTCTGATCAAGCAAATCTAAACCTGTCAGCTCAGCCAGCACTGCTGTGGGGTCTTGAAGTGCTTTGCAGCTTCTTCCAAATCATTGCAATGCTCTGAAGCATGCACACTGCCCAGCTGCTGCTCATATCCTCATTAAGAGTAATTAGATCTGGACCCAGCCCTGCAGCTGACACTTTGGAGTTCCAAAATTCCTGAGATTTTTGATCTAGGTGATAAGCATCATCCCACCAGAACTAATGAGAGAAAAGCCCCATTGCCAAACAGTTAAGCACCACAAAATTCCTGGAAAGCAGCCAGGTGTCCCCTGCTCCAGCTCACAGTTTGGAGAAATGAGGCAGCAGAGTTTTAATTGAGCTGGAAGTCAGTGACGAAACGAGCAGAGCTGCTGGTGCCCTGCAAGTTGTAGCTCTCAGAAGACTCTCTCTTCCACCCATTCCATTAATCCAAGACTGTCTTCTCCAGGGAACTGGCCTGAGCACCCTGTTTATGTCAGATGTGACAGGAATCCCTGGTGGCAATGGCAGTGCAAACCTGGCAGGTGCTCTGGGCTGCACCTCAAGGTGCCCGGTCAGCACGGGAGGCTCCAGGTAGGAATGCCTCTGGCAAACACACCAATGCCTAATGCCAGGGCTGGAGGCTTCATCAAGAATCTGATCAGGAAACGCTCCCACCGGGCAGGGGAATTGCTAATTAATTGCTTGGATGCTCATGGGAAGGCTGTTTCCCTCTGCAGTACAGAATAACCAGTATTACACCACCAGAGGTGAGCACCACCATGGGGCAGGGACACTCGTGGAGGTGAATCCAGCCCAGGATGGGGACCAGTGACAGGAGGGTCAGTCTGTCCTGCTGGTTGCTCCTCCTGAAGGACAGACACACTGCTGGATCCTGCCCTGGCTGCAGGGCTGTGCCCAGGCATCACAGCTGACCAGCATCTCCTGATTTCAGCGGGATTGTCAGCCCAGAGGCTGGTGCTGCTCTGCAGCAAAGCTCCCAGAAAGCCTCTTCATCCTGCCTGGGACTCTGATCCCTCCTCAGCCTCGTGCCTCCTGGCCCAGACAGCGCTGGGCCACCACATGGATCCCCTGGCTGAGTCACCAGCTGCCAGAGCAGACAGCTTCATCAGCTCATTAGGAGATAAGCATGGAAGACTAATTAATGTGTGGACAGAAGGAAATCAGGACTTACCCTCCAAGAGAGACAGAAGATTTCACTCTGGTCTTCAGGATGGCCTGCTGATAGTACATGATCTGAGGGGATCAGACATGGCCATGGTTAGGAGCAGAGAGGTTTGAAGATAAGGCCTATCTAAACCTCAGACAGGGTCTCTCCCAGGTAGTGGGGCTAATTACAGCAGGGACTGCTTCTTCCCTAATTACTGGATGTCCAAGGAACCAGAGGATCCCTGAATTGTCTCAGTGAAATGTCTGTTTTCACTGAGCTTACTGCAAACATCAGAAACGCACTTTGCAACGTGCAAGTAATTAAAAAGCACTCCCCAAGTTATATAGAAATTGAATAATAGCTACCATCCTCAGCACCTACAAATGCTCTGGATGATTTAGCATGTAATTATCATTGATTCTTGGCTGTCTCTGTGCTGGCGCCACTGTGATTCCCCCACCACTAATTTTGATCTATTGGATTTCAGCCCTGGTGTCTGTCCTTGCCTGAGCCTTCCCGTCACTGGGAGAGCTGCAGTGGGAGGGAATGTCCTGAAATTACATTGATAAAAGCTCCATGAGGCAGGGATTCTGCTTTTCAAAGAGCCCATCCCCTGCACTGAGGGCTTTGAGCCACACTGGTGTAAGCAACTCACACAGGATGAACACTGAGAAGTGAGGGAAGCACCACTTACCTCTCTCCTATAGAATTCCATAGTATTTTTCTGTAAAATATTTTAAAAATAATCATTAAATTGGGATGGGTGCTTATACTTGGTTTTTTGGGCTTTTTTTTTTGAGACACCGTTGCAGGGCTGCTGTTGTGCAGCGCTCTTCATAATTCTGATTACAATTAAAATCAAACACAGCAGCTGAGCTAATCAGGGTATCATCAAAGCTCAGAGCATCCCCACACGGTAAATTGTCCCATTAGCTGTATTTACTGTTTAGCATTGCTTCTCCCATCACAGGCTGCCTGCATGCCTTCAATTAAGGGGTTATTCTAATGGAGCTAAAATAGATTCATTTACGAGACTCAGATTAGATCATTCATATTAGCTAAAGGAGACAGGAACCAACACATTGCAAAATATAAACACCACAATTAAAAGCCTTAGAAGCAGTATCTGCTGTGCAAAGGGTGTTTACGTTGTGATTTGAATAACTCAGACTATGTTACATGTCATCCACAAACGAGCAGGCAATCGAAGGCAAGAAATTAACTGCAGGGTGTTTATTCACACAGCTTCCTTTGAAGCACAGTTACTTTGTGTGGAATAAACTGCAGAAGGGAGAAGGAACGACAGCCTAAGTGTGGGATGCTCCCAGCAAGCCTTTAAAGGCTCAGGCAGGGTTTCAGTTGCTCAGCTCCTGCTTCAGTCAAGACCTGCATCCTAGAATTATTCTATCAAAGGAGCCCTGTAGCAGGTGGGGGTCTGCAGAGTGCCTTGGTGAAGTGCAGTCAGTGAGGGATGAGGGATGAAGATTCTGGTACTGAGTGCCACAGGCAGCTCTGCTGTCCCCTCACCTCCCCAGAGACTCTGCACCCCAAAGTGCCCCTATTCTGGGAAAGGCAAGATGCTCTCCCAGGGCTGCTCTGTGGGGACACTGATCTGCTTTTGCACTTTAACCATCATCACCAGTCCTGCTCAGGAGGGAGAAACTCTTCTCCACAAGGCAGAAAAACACCCCCATTTTGCTGCTGCTTGGTTCTGAGAGGCCCACTCACCATTTCAGCAGCAGGAGCCAGAAATGCAGCAGATGAGCCCAGTCCCTACAGCACCACCACAGAGCCAGCCCTGACCCTGCCCCAGCCTGGCCAGTGGGGCACCAAAAAAAGTCCTCACAGTGGTGTTGTGAGGGGAGGAAGCTTTTCCTGCTGGGAATACCATGAGCAGCCCTGAGTGGGCAGCACAGACCATCTCAGCAGGGACAAACAGGACAGCAAAAACCAGCAGTGATGCTGTGCTGGCCCCCTGTGTGACAGGGGGAAAGGACTGACACATCAAGGGAGAGAAAAAGCTCTAGGACAGCAGGATCCTGTCTCACAGGGCTGTACAACCTCCCCTGCTGATTCACAAGCTCCTGGGACAGCCTTACAAATGATGGAGGAGCTGAGGAACAGCTTTTCAGCCTTCTCTGCTCTCAGCTGCATCCCTGATTCCAGGCCACCTTCCATACAGACACTTCTTCCCCTCATTTCTACAGTGTCATTGTTTCAGACAGACTGCAGAAATGGAAAGGAAAAATCATCTGCTTGCAGAGAAAATTTTATTGTATTTACTGTCCTAAAGTGTCCTGTTTAGAGCCCTGTGTTTCTGCTCCAGGCCAGCTGCCTCCTGCACAACAGGAGTCCACTGTCACCCAGGGGAATATGAGATACAAACCAGGCCTCATCACATTTACAAGTGCCAGCTGAAGGGTTCCATTTGATGGAACTTGTGGCTAGAGCATTGATTTCAACATGTTAAAATAATTTTTAAAAAATCTTTTCTTCTATTTTGTTTTCTCAACTGGGGCCTCAGACAGGCCTGGTGCAGTGGGGAAGGAGAAGTGGGTGCTGGCACAGTGGCTTGAAGGCAGCTCACGTGGCAGGAAAATGGTGTTATCTTCTGGAGGGGTCTGAGAGGCTGGCAGCACACCACACACACACGAGACAAACAGCTGTGGGAAAGAGAAAGAGAACACAGTGAGCTAAATGTTATACAGAGACAGAAAGGGATCAATTAAAATGCCACCACAACAGAAAAATTATATTTAGGTGAAGAAAAATCAGCAGACAAGGGAAGATTTTTTTTGAGTGGCCCACACAGCAAGGATCCCCCTCCTGCCACAGTCTGTGTGGAGGTCAGTGTGGTGGGTAGCTGCTCCTGGGGAAACAAGGGGGGCTTTGCTGGGGTGCTCCAGGTGGGGAGGGGATTTGCCAAGGCTCCCCAGAAAAGGGGCTGAGCATCTCTGAGCAGTGGCACAAACTGAGCTGCAGCCAGGTCCCAGGGGAGCCCACTGCTGAACACCCTGGGAGGCTGCAGGTGCTGGCTGTGCTCAGCCCCTTCCATCTCAAATCAGCAGGAACTGGGAGGAATCTCAGCTACTTCACCCCAGAGCTGCTCATAATTTCATTTCCCTTTCTCGCACAGTGCCCCCATTCCCAGTTCACTGCTGCCACAAGTGGCCCTGAGCACTCTCCATGTCCCACTGAGCGCTGCCAGCTGTGCCCACCCTCCCTCACCCCACTACTGACTGCAGCAGTGCCAAAGTGCCCTGCACCACCCACCCACTCTGCCTCATTTGGAAGGAAATCATATTTGGAACAAAAGAGTGGTTTCTCCTAATGAGATTAATTTTGCAATGCCCTTAATGAGCGCCTTACCGCAATTACTGCGGATCAGCTCCCCAGCCCTGCGGCCTTCAAATCAACAGGGCAATTACTGAAGGGCCTCAGTCTGTCTCAAGTGAGTGCCACGAGCTGTTCCACATCCTCTGACACCCCGTGGCACTGGGACACCCTGCCTGGCCTGGTCACACCCCGTGCCACCAGCCCTGCGCTCCCCGGGCACTGGGGCTGCAGAGCCCAGCTGGGAGCCAGCCAGGACCTGCTCCAGAGCCCTGCCTGGAGCTGATCCACGTGGCTGAGGCCACCAGCTCCTGCAAGAGCTGGGATATCTGCTCATTTCCAGCTACCTGTTTGCTCCTCTGCCCAGTGTGAGACTTCCTGACCACACTGGGGAGATGATGGTCATGGTGTTTTTGCCTGCCTGGCCACTGTTCCCTGTTTACAGAGCTCATAAACACCTGGAAACAGCTTTGGGTGGATGCCTGGAAGGAGCTGGGAGTGAAGAAGGTTGTGCAGAGCTTGTTTGGGAGCAGGACACTGCAGTTCCACCCTCACTGCCCTGAGTGCTCCACGCACAGAGCTTGGCAGGCTGAGGCTGATCCCCGGAATCCTGTGCAGGGAATTGGCCACCGAGCACAGGGCAGAGCCAGCCCAGCCTCCCTCCAGAGCTCTGGGCAAGGAAGATGTGCCTCCCCAACCCTGCAAAGTGCACCCCAGCTCCCTGCACCCAGCCAGCTGAGAGCCTGCAGAGGCCAACCCTGACTCTGGGATTAGATCATCTCAACACTCCACGGGGCTGGTGCATCCAGCCCTGCAGCTGGAAATCCAACCTGCCCCCAGTTTTGTTCAAATGGCCATTTCCCCCCTGTCTTGTTTATCTGCCCCTGACCCTGTGCTTTCCAAACTTGTGATGATGCAGAACTTCATCAGGCAAACTGGCAGGGATTTATGAAATTAAAAGCCAGCAATGACTCGTTGATCTGTGGCTGATTTGCTGCACACAACAAACCAGGGCACTTCATTCAGCAGCCCCTGAATCCAGCACAGAGGTTTTTGGGGGAGCTAAAGCTCTTTCAGAAACACTGGCTCCAGGAGGCAGAGGCTGTGCAGGTACCTGCAGGCACTCAGTGGTCATTCTCAAGCAGTGAGGCTTGGTGTGAGCCTGAGAGGCAGGCAACAAAAGCCTAAAGCATCCCTTAATTAGCTGTTTAATTCGTGGCTACTTCTACCTGATTCCTCCTGCCCACCCACAACCCCTAACTCGTTGTAACCACGAGGTTTGCCCATGGATCAGTAATAAAAGTCCTTCAAAGGAGTTTGAGCACCTCTTTATCCCCAGAGGACTCTATCAGTGAGGGAGGAAGCAGCCCACCAAAAGGTCTGAGCAAGAGAAGGAGAGATGTTCATGCTAATGTCAGCTTCAAAGAAATCAGAAATTCATTGTTTTCTTTCCTATCTCAACTGCCAAGATAAAAAACTCTATAATTTAGCCAGCAAAGTGAAGGTAGATTGAGCAGGAACAGGAACACAAATCAGAGCTTGGCCCATTCTTTCTGCTCACCAAAGGCTGCTGAGGCACAGGTGTTGGTGAGAACAGCCTGCAGAGGACAAAAATAAAGCTGCTGGTCCAAGAGGGGCTCCACCAGGGCTGTCCCATGTATTCTCAATCATTCTTTCAAAAGCAAAAGGAGGAGAAAAGAGAACCTCCCCTCTTCAGCTCAGCCTCCAGAGGGGAGCAGCTTAAAGGAGAAGGGCAGGGAAGTCACCCCAAAGCTGGTGTCTTTTGGCTTCTGCCCTCCTTGGAGCCTCCCCTGGTGGGGAGAGCTGGCCCTGTCTCTTATGGCCAGGGTGGAAGTGGGCAGAGATCCCTCAGCTCCCTCCCGCTGTGCTACCAGGCAGCTGGCAGATGGATAGAGCTCTTCAGACCGTTTGCAAACCCAAAATCCCTTCCATGTCAGCTGTAAAACTGTGGGCGAGAAGTTGGCTTACTCCTCTTTCTATCCCTCTCCCTTTCCACTACTTCTTTACCCTTAAAAAATAAAATTAAAAAAAAAAGGCTTTTCAGCAGCTGCTACTTACAGCAAGAAAAAAAAAATAAAATACACCACAACCCTACACTTTGCTCATTTTTGGTCTCTATAGCAACAGAACACAGCTGGCCAAAGCAATTATCCTGCCTCTGGCTGCTGAGATGTTTAAAGGCTGCTACAAGAATGGGAAGTTGTGGGAATACCGTGAGTGTGATGGCAGAAACATTTGCATTGAATTGCTGAGAGATGTTTTGACTTTGCTTCCAAATGAACACTATTAAGGGCACAAAGACAGGAGCATCTCAGAGGGCTGATGGAGAAAGGGAGCAGCAGCTCCAGCTCCTCATCCACTGACTGGATCTGTGTGATTTCAGACCAGTTCACCCAGTTACAGACCTCATGGTCTCAGCTCATTGATTCTGTTTCTTTATGGGCTACAATATGCATTTTTGGCAACATTTTGTGTCTCCTATCCACCACACCAAGTCCTTAATCTTCTTACCACACATTAATTACCCTCTAGGAGGTGGTCTGTAATTTTATTTTAAACCTGGATCTTTGCACTGACCCTTTACACCCCACAATGTTCATTCAGCACTAATACAAAGGCAGCAAGGAGCACCTGGAGATAGAGGATTCCTTCCTTCAGTTTCACCAGCAAAGAAAACATGTCCTGCAGCCAAGCACTCACACTAACTGGTGTGGCAAGAAAGCTGACAAAGTCTCTTCAAGCCAGAAGAAGCTGCCAAAGCCTATTTTGAGGGCCTCACCTCCCGAGTGAGAGCAGCAACCTCTGGCCTGTTCAGCTGTTAGAGCTGAGCTGACACACTCAGCCTGCAGTGCCCAAAAGACAGCAGCCCCAGGGACATTTTCTGGGCTCTCCCAGACAAATTCAGTAGGTGTGTAAATAAAAACCAACCCTGTCTCACCTGGTTTACCTTATTTTCATTGGGATCTGTGACACGGTCTAATCCATACTCGAGGACATCCAGCATGCCCGGCTGTGGTGAACAAGAAACAACAAAGCTTTGTAACTCATTTGGTTTAAAGGCTGTGCATCACACAAATGCAGGAGGAGACCCCCAGGTCTCCACTGCCAGCAGCTCCCAGCCAGCACTGCCTTGGGAACCCCCAGATTTGGGAATGCCCCTCTCCAAGCTGCAGCTGGACCTCTGTCCCTTGCAGCTTTGAGAACAACCAAGGAAAGGTGGTGGGGACTCAGGGCAGGTGTGGGCTGACCCTTCCCAGGCACTCAGCCCAGAGGCCATTCCCTTTCCACACGGGAGCCTGTCCCAGGTGGCTGCAGGGAGGGCACCACCGAGTCACTGAAGTCACCCTGTCCCCCTCTACTCACAGGAGTTCTGTTCACAAGCCAGTAGGCTCTCTCCTGGCAGTCCAGGGCGTATCTGTCCTCCTTCTTCCGCTCCTTCCCTGCCCTGCAAAGCCAAGAGCAGGGGAATTCAGGAATTTTGCCCTCCTAAGAGCAGTGGGATGAGAAGCAGGGCACACCTCCAGCCTCCCATGCCCCGTGGGTCCCAGCCTGACTGCGCCATCGCTGCTCCGATGCCACCCCTGACCACATCCTGTCCTGGCTAATTCTGGCTGCACATCATGTTCACATGGCCACACGTGACTCTGGCTTTGGAGAAATCATCATCTTCCTGAGCTGAGCTGGGGGCAGACACATCCCCTTCTGATCAGGCACACAGCCCTCTGGTAGCTCTCTGCTGACTTGCCCTCAGCCCTGCTGCTTCACCTTTACCCCTGTCCCATGTCCCCGGGCAGAACCAAGGACTGCCACCCAGAGAGACATCCTGGACATGTCTCAGCCCTGTCTCTCAGTAAAGCAGAGGCATTTCTCAGAGAAACTGCTTGGAAATGGTTCTGAGGAAGGTTCCCAGGCACTAAAACCCAAATCACCTCCACAATTAAACAGAAGAGGCACTAGCATGGTTTGGGCTTGGACCAACTAATTCTTTCCCAGAAAAGTCCTGAGCACAATTTGGGACTTAGCAAGGGGAAGGGAACATTCCCAACAGGCTGTTTGCATGTGGCCTCCCTGCTGTGGTTAGCAGGGTGGGTGCTCTGCACCAGTCTGCCCCAGCAGCACCATCAAACAGCCTCAGACGAGTTTAATCTACTGGTTCAGACACAGGCTGGGTATCTGACTTTGAAACTGCATTTGGCATCTCTTAGCCCAAGTCTGACCTCAATTTACAAGAACAACAGTCTCGTGTTTAATGAGACAGTTATCTGATGAGCTGCACTCGGAGCACTTGGCTGCCATCCCAGGAAACAGAGAGGCTGCTGAGAGCAGAGGCACTGCCTGCCCTGCCAGGAGGTAAAGGAAGGTAAGAGGAGTCCACAGGAGCAGGAAAGATCTCTAAAGGGGCATTCCCATCTCGTGTTCACCAAGTTTCCTGGGAATCTGAAGGTTTCAGTTCCTAACATCATGTCATTTTAGCTGGGTACCTAAGGGAGCACTTCAGTTTTCTCCAGAAGTCCCTGCTGGGAACATTTACTGCTTCCTGACTCACTCCACTCAGCTGAGAGATGTGCCAGTAACTCCTGACCCAGACCAGCAACAGCCCAAAGTCCAGAGCCTGACCCACAAATACTCATGGAGAACACTGAGCTAAATGAAGTTGTTTCTAATTAGGGCTTGCAGCATCAGAACCCAGCTCCTGCACATAACCACATCAAGTGCAAAACCTAAACCTCCCCTCCAAGCCATTTTAAAGCCATTTTGGTGTTTGTAATGTGTGATTGAACTGTGCACTAAGACAGCCAAGCTCTGCTCCTCACGCCATCCCCAGTGATGCAAACAAGGGAATGCAAGTCAACTCACTTATACTGCTCCTTGGCCTGCATAATCACAAAATCCCACTTGTAGTTTATTTTTTGATTGAGCATGTTGTAATGTTCCTGGAATAAAAATAAAAAAGCAGTCAGTGTGAAAATTCTGACCAGGGCACTCCCATGCTGGGGTTTTCTTGAGTCTCCATAGTTCAACAAGGCCAGGCTGGTGACTGAGCCAAGAAATCTGGATTGTTCTGCACGTAATTACAAGAATTGCAACAGTTCAAAAATACCATTGCAAGGAGAGCAATTACCCCTGCTAAAATTATAATTGACTTCACAGTAGTTTTCTGTACTGGTCGTTTTTTCACTTGCAAAATGTTGGCTTTTGATACAGCTGGAGTAACACCTCATGCAATTGAAGAGGTGATTTTTTACTGTGGCCCACTCATTAGCAACAAAGGGCTTATGTTGTAGCAAATGAGGGTCTTGTAATGGAACAAGTGCAGTGTCTCCTCACCTTCTCATATTCTTCCAAAATCCCTTTCCTTTTAATGTTCTTCTTTGCTAGATAAATTGCTGTGGAGGTAGAAGCAAATTAGCAGTCAGTTATAACTAGACCAACAAGTCCAAGAATAATTAAAAATTTACCCACATTACAAACGCAGGAGCCTCTGTCTGCTACAGTATCTTCCCAGGCACGAGCTCCAAGCTCTCCAAACTCAGTGAAGAAAAAAGGACTTGGTGCTTTTGGGATGTCAATGATGCCCAGGCAGAACAGGCAGCATGTGCCTTCTGCCAGCAGCCACCTTTCCCTGGGGAACTCAGCCAGGCTTCAAGGGACACTGGACCAAACCTTCCAGCTGTTGAGGCTCCTCAGAGTTTGCCCTTCAAGTTTTCTGAAGCACAGGGCAGTGCTTTATTGTTCAAGTTCTAATAAAACACATTCCAATCTAAAGCAGGCTTTTTTATTTCCTCAGGAGATAAATGCAGATAAAAGTCACAGAGGACAACCCTGGCATGGACAAATCAGTCTGTGAACTGCACAGCTCACAGGAGCAAACCCACTGATCAGCCCAAGATTCATGATCAGCTCTACAACAAAAAGCATCATAAAGGCAATGTCTTGGTTTATATGGATTTAAACAAAGAGATTTGTATGGAAAAAAAAACATCAGGAGATTGGAAGTCACTATGCTTTCTACAAAGAAAGACCCATCTCTGAATGCAGGGCTTGATCCAAATCTACAGGAAGACAGCCTTGGGCTCAGATCCAGGAACACACTTAATTGTGTACTCAGGGAAATCTAATCTTGTGTTTAAAGTCTTCCCTCCCCAGCAAGGTAATTCAGATGTGTTCCTGTGTGATGGATCTTAGTGGAACATAAGAGCTTAAGCACTTTCTCTCATCAAGGCCACCACAAGATAGTCACACCCTCAATTCACCATTACTGAGAATTATTCACAAAATAGCATGAAAAAAAATGCCAGGGCTGGTCATTGCAAGTGGAGATGCAGCACAAGAACGTGAAGAGCAGG
>QUSF01000033.1:41703-58315 GCA_003676055.1 Chloebia gouldiae | reverse complement strand
GGCACCCCTGGACTGTGTGACAAACCCACACCCCTGGGCACTGCAGTGCCAACACTCACCATAGTCTGTGTCATCAGCAGCCCAGCTCTGCACTGGCCAGAAATAGGGGGTCTGCAAGGAAAGGAGCCTCCTGTTAGTGCACACAGGCCCTGAACTCATGGACTCCTCTTTCCAAGTACCAGAGATATCCTGATTTCCCACAGCAGTGCCCCATTACAGATCCAGCCACAAACCTTGATACCATCCCATCATTACTGTGCTTTTTGTATATTCATTATTCAGTGCTCCCACATCATTCTATGTCCAACCAGCAATTCCATTTGCTACTTTAAGACCTGGAAGGGAACACTCTTTGGAGGAAAGCACAGCTATTTTTAGGTTGAACAAGTACACTAATTTAACTGAAGAAACTATCACAGTTTCCCTGTAAACTGCAATCTCAGTCTTCTCTGTGCAGACTGCTCTGAGTTTTCTCCTTCCTCCTGCACAGCTACACAGCTCCTGGGAACTGCCCCAGCTGCCTGTTTTTAATAAAAACTAGTGCTGAACTCCCTCTCAACAGCTTAGAGGAGTTGCAACTCACTTGAAACCTGTAGAGGCTGCCATCTGCCTTCAGGGTGAGGTTCTTTGGCTCCTGAAGAGGGTAGATATATCCATATTTGACAAACAGGTCTCCCAGGTGGAGTGCCTCTGAAAATGGAGAATGCAGATGTTTTCATTGTACAGAAACACTTTGCTGGAATTAAAATCACAGAATCACAGAATCTGAGCGAGCTCTTATGCAGGGGAGAATTCAACTAAAAGGCTTTGCTGCTTGAGATCTTGGGTTTATGACTGAAAGCTGAGAAAGCCTCAATTTTCACATTTTTACCCACCTTCTGCAGTGATCTGCAAACGCTGAAGGATCCACAGCATTATATCATTACCTGCAAAGCAAAGCAAAGGTCAGGCACTGAAATCAGGAGTGTGCCCAAATCCACAGGGAGGGGGGAAAGGAGATTCTCCAGTCCTCACCCCTCCCTGTGCTCTGGATCCCACAGCCCCCTTTTCTGCAAATGTGCTTTCAAATTCAAATTCAAGGAGGCACAGGTTTTTACTGCTGGGCTCCCACTGGCCATGCTGGCACCCCCCAGGGCATCCAGCCCCGGGAGAGGGAGCCTGAGGCAGGCAGTGACCTTGGGATGGCACAGAGAGAGCCTGCACCAGCTCACATGGCCTGAGCAGCATCCCAACACTCATCAGGGGCTTAGAAAGGGCTTAAGGATGCAACAGCTTTCTCACCAGGGAAGGGGAGGTTCTGCTCCACCTTACCTAGAAAGAGTCACTGAAAGAAGCTCCAGATTCACAGAGCACAGTCCTGTCTCAGTTTTGTACAAGACCACTGACTGATCCTCTAAGAGTCCCTTAATGGGCAGAAGGGATGTCCAAATCTCAGATCTAAGCTGCAGTGCTCACAGGGTTTATCAAATTCACACACATTTTATCTCTCCCAGTTCTTTTGTTGGACTGTGAGCAGTTGTACCCACCATAGGCAGCATAAACCTCCAGCAGTTTTAATTTTACGTTCTGGGGGGCAAATTTCATGAACCTCCTTCCATTTAAAGAGGGCAAAAAATGCACTTCTTCCCTGATCAGTTACTGGTTTTTCCTCCAAACCTCCCCTAGGACTGCAGACTGAGGTGTTGACCTTTCTTGACATTGCAGTGATGACTTAACTTTCTAATAGGGGCTCAGAGCTCTTATCCTACTGCCTGCTTCCTGAAATAGATGAAATTAAAGGATTATCTCATCACTCATTTCTAGACAGCTCCCTCTGTAAGCACTTTCCCCCAAAGGTGCACATTTAACATCGAGGTTTATTTGTGAGCCATTTTACTGACTTTCACTGAATTTAACTAGTTAGCTTCCTGTACAGGCAGAGCCAAGCTCTCCCCAATGGATCTGTGTCCCCTGCTCCAATATCTTCACCACAACCTCATCAAAATCAATCAATCTCTTTTGCAACATCCAAAAGCCATTTCAGTATCCATGCAGCACTAAAAATATCAACTTAGAGAGGGATGAGCAGCACATAGAGGGGAGTGGAAGTCACTTGCCTCTCAGAGGTGACTGGACTAGAATTTATGACTTGTGCAAGAGGGAACTTGGAACAATTCTAGTTAAGGAACCAGAGTAAAACAGACAGCACACAATGAGGGTGAGTGCCAAGACATCAGACACCCGTGGACTTTTAGGAAGTGGGATTTTACGTCAGGCAGACATCAAGAGAAGTTCTCCTTCCCCTGCACTTCATCTGTGTGGGAAATCATCCTCAGCACAGGGAGTCTCCTCTTTGTGCTGCCTTAACTATTCCCTGACAGCTCTGGAGGGAAGGCTCTGGGAAGCTCCTTTGTACAGGCAAAGCCTCCACCCAGCTCAGCTGCATAATAGCTGTGTGAGCCAGGATGTGGTTTGCACTGCAGTGCAGGGAGGGTGCTGTGAGAGCAGGCTTCAGATGTGTCCAAGTTCTCCTGACACTTCCAGTGACTGGCTTTTCCCATGGCCAAGTGACTTCAGTGCCTCTGCAGCCTCATTTTATATAAAAAATTTGGGGCAAACAACGCACTGGGCCAACCAGGCTTTGCAAACACAGTGGGGAAATTCTCTTGACTTGCCTGGAGCAAACTCACTGGTTTCAGTGGGAGTTTTTGTTCAGAATTTCAGAGTGCTGAAGGAAGACAGAAGCAGGAGGAGGAAATTTGGGTAAGGAGTATGTGTGAATATTTATAGCAGAGGATTCCTCACAAGAGCTTTTGTGGAGGTTTGGAGAACAGGGAAGCAGAGGCACTGATAGTGCCTGGTGAAAGGAGTAGCAGGCACAAGGAGGCTGTGATAAGAGCTGCCTGTAACACTGCACATGACACAGCACAGCTCCTGTCTGCTGCTCCTCCAGCCTCCTTGAGGGAGGCAAAGCTGTCATTTACAGGCACAGAAGTGGGTTGAATATTTTGTTCTTTTCCTGCCTACTCAAGAAAAATTATTACTAGCAGTAAACATTCAAAGGAAGACTAATTGTTAATTGCTCATTTCTGAAGTACCATCTTTCAGTCTGCCTCCAGGCTGCTTGTTTTAATTGGATTTTAATATTTATCTTTATTTGTGATCCAGCCTCACTGGGAGCACGAGAGGTCTGGAGGCTGCAGCATGTCCTCACCTCTGTGCTCAGAGAAGGCAAGGTCACTTGAGTTAACCCCCATGAGACAGCTGAAAGTGCCTGGGGATCAACCTTCGTGTCTGGCTCCAAGAGTAGGGATGAAATGAGAGTGAGAACGAGATCAAGGAAGCAGGTACATCTCAAATGGTGTGCAGCTGGTATTTATTGGGAACAGAGCTCCAGCACGCAGCCAGGCACTGGCAGCCTTGGCCAGGGGACCCACACACAGATTTTCTCTGCTGAACTGGGCCCAGTCCCTTCCCCCAGGGAAGCTCTTACCTGTCACAGCGTGGGGGATGCTGGTGATCGTCACTGTCTGTGTTTGTGTCTTGATTCCTGTGTCTGGGTTCTGCATCTCCATCATGAGAGCTTCAATCTGCAAAGCAGGGGATGGGAAGGGTGTCAGGAGTGGGCAGCAGGGGAGCCAGCACTCCAGAGGGTGGGCTCTGGTGTGCCACAGGAACGCATGCAGTGGCCACAGCCCCCTCTGAACCTCCCCCTGGCACCAGAGGTGCCACCTGCAGCCCATGGCAGCTCACACTGCCACTGGACACACACACAGCCAGGACTGGCACAGGAGGGACAGGATGGAACCACTCCATTAGAGCAAAAGAAAAATAAATAAATAAAATCTCTGCTACCCAGACCCCACTATACCCAGAAACATTCTTCTCTGGCTCACTGGGTACTTAGAAAGAAAAATGGAGAGGGAATAAAATCTGTGCTTCTGTTAGGTGCAAAGGAGGTGTGTGAGGGCTCTCTGACCGTTCCTGTGCAGGGCTGCACTCCCCCAGCCAGGTCTCAGCCCCTCCAGGGATGGGGAAGGCACATCCTCCTCTCTGGCAGCATCTCCCACCTGGGATTTCTCAGGGATCCTACTGACTCATTTTTAACAGAGGATGAGTCTCACACTCGGGGCCAGACAACTTTTATTTCTCATTCCCAATTACCTTTATTTCTTTTTAAAAGATAAAGATTTTTTTTACTTCCTACCAGCACCATTCCCAAAGCACAAAGCACTGCTTTCACTTGGGATCTGTGCTCAGATGGATGGAGCAGGGGCACACTCTTGTCCTCGTTTTTGATTATCTGAGTGCCTTGAGAGCTTCGGGGAAGATATTCTTCTTTTTGTCTTCTGCTTTCAGGGATATTAAATCAAAACTGGCCCAACAGGACCAATTTGGTCTCTCCACACATTTGTTTTGGGTGAGGCTGTAGCTTTTTAACTGGAGTAGAGGATTTAACGAGTGTGAGTTGATGACACACACACATAATGGAGGGTATTGTCTTCACAGGCACCACAGTGACTTTGGTCCCAAGTCTTGCCAAGTTCTGTGAGGATTTAAGCTGTAGTGACAGAATACACTCTGGGCTTGTCAGTAAAACTGGATTTTCAACTGCTTTTAAAAGCACTGACAAATTAATGCTAAAATGGAGAAGCCTGGTAAAATTTAACATAAATATTTGTATAAATACTTATGAAATATTTTTAAAAGAGCAAAACCAGACCAGAAGTGATGGAATATGAAGGCATTTTTTAGGTTTTTTAACAGAACTCACAATTTCAGCCTCAGAAAGTTCAGCTGTGTAGGATGAGGTGAGGCAGGATGGTCCAGCAGGTATTCTTTAGGGAACTGGGATTCCAAACAAATCCAGGTACCTTGGGAAGTCACTCCCTGTGACTGCACAGTCCCTCCACAGAGAACAGAGATCCTGGGGGCAAACATAGCCCTGCTCACCCCCCTGTCCCTGTGCAGTGACCACCTGGCAGATCCCAGCAGGATCTGTGCTCCAGGCAGGCAGCACAGCACATCCTGCTGCAGCACGCAGCTGCTGCTCTCCAGGTGAGCTCGAGAGACACATCTCCAACCAGCTGAGAGCAGGGAATTGGCTCAGAGCCCCCCACAGCCCCCAGCACAGCATGTTCCCTCCCTTTAACCAGCAACTCTTCAACTCTCATGGTGTTCACACTCTGCCACACTCCCTCTTGTCACTGGAGAAATGACAAATATATTAAAAAGCAAGGAGCTGCTCTTGGGGGGTGCCAAGCTCTGCAAACCATCCACCTTGCTGATCAAACCTCAGCCTGTCTGTGTCTCTTCTCCCAAGGGAACAGTGGATTACAGGATCAGGAGCTGCTATCAGCACCAGGCTGCCAGGGGGAGGCCAGGAGGGCTGCTTCAGACACAGCAGGAACACTGCCTTGCTTTGCTAAGGGCTCTAGTACATTTTGTCATGCTTTCAGCCAGGAGAGATCTGTCTGGTTTGAATTTTGCAGAGCCAGAAGCCACTTCCTGACTGGTCGATGGGGGGAGATGCACACAGAGGTAAACATCAGGACTGCTGAATGAGCCAGGCTCCAGGGAGAGCTCATCTCATGCACACAGACACCACAAGGCAGGAGCCCCCTGGAGATCAGCTGGAATCTCTGCCTGGAGGTGAACTCACCCTGAAAGCCACAGAGGAGACAACAGGAAAACTGTCTGTCCCCTCTCTGATTGCATGAAGTCACAGGGTTCAGCTCACTGAGTGCAAAGCAGAACTCAAACTCCCATAAAGGAAGAAAAACCATCACTGGATTTCAGGAGCCTGTGGGAAGCCTCAGGGAGAGGCAAATGGCCACCAATTGATGGTGGCTGTCTCTGGAGAAGGAGGATGGATGCTTTCTTGTAGCATGGAGCAGTGGGGGCAGATGAGTGCTGATGGATTGCTTGGCTGAGTTACCCTGGGTGCAGGTGCCATCCCTGTTCTCCTGAGCTTTACCCTTTGGGCACCCACCAGCTCCCCAGGATCAGGGCATCCACAGTGCAGAAAAAACAAACTCCAGGTGCTGAGACTCAGAAATGCAACAGCAAAACACTGCCAAGGTGAGGAGCTCAGCCCTTCTCAGCATCAACCCAGACAGAGGCATCTTTGCTTTAGACATAAGAAATATCCATTTTCCCAGCAGGAATTTCCAGTTCCCAGCTGAGTGCACAGTCCTGGTGCTACAATTCAACATCTGCTGCTGTCTCCATCCTATTTGCCTGGTTCTAGCCCCCCTAAGTGCCTGCTGCTGTTTGCAAGGATCAGCCCTACCTGCTCTGACTTCCAAGGTAACAATACAGTCCTTATCCCCACTCTGGCCTCTGAAGGCTCATTCAATTGTTTTCTAGGTCTACAACTACCAATCTTGCTTTGCATGTTGATGGATGAGCAGAAAAAAAGAAGAAATGAAAAAAATCCATTGTTAACCAGCTAAAACTTCCTGCTTTTTCTTAATTAAAGCTGAGGGGAAGTGGCTTGTTCCCACTGAGTGATGCCTCAGCTAAAGGAAGTAAATCTGGGAGTGGGGAGGGCAGGGCTGTAGCTGGCTTTTCCCAGTCTGGAAAGGTTTTTTTTCCAAAGAAAGATGTGGCACTGGCATCTCCCAGCCTGGAACAAGGAAAGGGAGGATGGGATGAGGCTGTGCTTGGCCTAAGGCTCAGCTTCAGCCATACTCGGGGCCTCAGAGAGCAAGAGTCTGCTGGATTCCAGCAAAAACACAATTCAGCTGCTCACGCACTTCTGGAAATGCCCAGGAAGATGAGGCCCAGCAGCTGCTGGAAAGTCTAAGCCTGGAGAAGCAAAGCCAGGCTGGAAAAGCCCCCAGCTATGCTGCAGACCCTGGAACAGCCTCTCCCTGGCTGCTGCACAGCTTGGGAGAAGCCACCAGGGACCAGAGTGAGGAGGAGGCAGAGGAAGAAGGCATCCATCAGCCCTACCCACAAGGTGTGAGT
The DNA here is from genome assembly GCA_003676055.1 of Chloebia gouldiae. Lineage (NCBI taxonomy): Eukaryota > Metazoa > Chordata > Aves > Passeriformes > Passeridae > Chloebia > Chloebia gouldiae. Next base: position 51,364 of record QUSF01000033.1, on the reverse strand, counting down.
CACGGTGCAGCTCATGCAGCACAGCAAGGAAAAATTCCCAGCCCAGGAGCTCCTGGAGAGCACAGCCCAGCTCTGCCAGCTGATGCCCAGCACAGCCAGATCTGGCTGCTGGAGCAGGCACAGGCACCAAGAGCTTGGGTTCATTGAAGCTCTGGCAGCATCCAGCCAAAATGCATTTCAGAGGCTTGCTTGATATCCCAACAGACTTTTGGGTCATTCTTCTTCCAGCCAAGATGGTTTAGAAAGGGGGGAGAAAACAGAATAAAACAACCTAAGTGCTAGCATGATGAGCAGGTGTTGCAGGGCCCCAGAGGCCTCAGATCCCCTCACAGTTCAGCCACAGAGACCAAGCTGCACGTCCAGCCCAAGTCGCTCAGAGCAGCCTCACAGGCACTGCCCACCACCCCAACAGCAACCCCCTGTCCTCTCCGTGTGTCCCTTGGCAGGATTGGAGCTGTGGTCAGCAGCTTCCTGCTGCAGAGGCAGCACAGCTGGCAGCTGCCAAGGCACAGGGGGCCCACGGGCTGGCAGCATGGCAGGAATCCCTCCCTGCAGCTGCAGCAGCCCAGGCGCAGCGCGTGTCAGCTGGTGGCAAAGCGTGAGCACAGGCTTAAGCAATTAACAAAGCTGCTTTCCAGCATTTTAGCTCCTCATGGGTTAAGCTAAGCCTGCAAGATGCTTGCTGAGCATCCTCAGCTCCTGCCATGGGCACCCACTAAAGGAGCCTGGTGTTTCCAGGCAGCTCTGAGGATGTGGCTGCCTGCACACAGACCACACTGCCATGGAACAGCCGAGGCTCCAAACACGGCTCTCCAAGGTCTGGAAAAACAGAGCAGGAATGAAAGTGGAGATGAGAGTCAAGGGCTTTCACTGACCACCAGGAGCTTCCCTTCCTGCTGCTAAGAGGTCCTAGACTTGCAAAGCACAGGAGCTGAGCCCCCCTGGCTGCTCACAGTGTGAGTGGTGCACACTCTGTAAAGCCATTCGCTGTGTTTTGACTGATCTTCCCACCTGAGGAACGCGGAGCACTTTGCAGAGACTGCTGCACTCCCACGGAGCAGCTGAAGCACAGCTGCAGGCAGTTGTTTTCTCAAAGCACACAGCTTCTCCTCTGCACCCCCGCACACAACTCCACCGAGTATTACTCAGTACAGAATTTGGCCTGGAGTATTTCCCTTGGCAGGGCTCCCCAGCCAAATTTACCCTGCAAGACATAGCACCAAAGAAAATACCCTCTTTACTTCCTCTGGTGTAGTAAGTACTGCCTGGCTTATACCTTAGCATTGAATATCCCCAAATTCCCCTCCCTTTACTCCTGGAATCCTCCTTAGGTTGTGGGCGTTGAGGAAAGCTAACTACAATTCAAACAGCAACTTGCTGGCTGTACTTGTCACTGGAAATTCAGTTAATTCCATCCAACAGGATAAGCCACACTCGGGAGAGGTGGGTGGGAGAAAAGCTAGCTTAACACACTGCTTTTTAAAATCTGCATATACCAGCTACACTACAACTGGCTATGCTTTGAATGAATGCTACAGAAAAAGTCCACCAAATGCTGCACAAAATTACACATTACAACCAAAAGTGTGGGCATACATCATCCCACTCCTTCTACTGCTTCTGGCCACAAATACGCTCGTGTCTGAAAAACTGGAAGGAGGCAGACAGCAGGCAGTTGTCTGCAATACACACTCTGAATGCGGACATCAACTGAAAGCACTGGGAACACGCTGGAGCGACAGGAGCAGAGCTACACTGAGTGGCCTGGCACTGCAGATGGGCTTTTCCCTGGCAACGGACGCGGATTTGACGGACTATGAAAAAAAAAAAAAAATTACGGAAGGTGTCAGGGCAACCATTCAGCTGAGATAAGCTACAAATAACATTACAGTCCTATTTGCTCCATCACTCCAGCACAGCTGCCCCTCCAGCCTGTCCCCCGAGCCAGCTGGGATCCACCTGCAACAGGTCATGGCTCCAAACTCCCGGCGAGGGGCTGTCACCTCTCGGACCCCACACGCCCACAGGTGCCCCGGGGAGCCGTGGCCGAGCAGGATGCTGTGAACACACATCACCCGAAGCACCGCCAGCGCTGCCCTGCGCATCGCTTCGCATCGCCCCGCCCGGCCGCGGTGTGCCCATTAATGGTGCGGCTGTCCCCGCGCTGCGGAGCCCTCACCTTTTTCAGGAAGGCCATCCGCGGGCGGTAGCGCTGGCCCTGGTCGAGCCGTGTGACGGTCATGGTGCGGTGCGGTGCGAGCGGAGCGGTGCGAGCGGAGCGGCCCCGGCCGGGCGCACCTGGCGGCCCGCACCGACACCCGCCGGGGGCGGCGCCACCGCTGCGCGCCGCAGCCAATCAGCACCCGCCGCCCCCAGCTCATTTGCATGAAGGCGTGGGGCGGCCGCTTGGGGGCGCTCGTGGGAGAGCGCGGGGGGCTGGGATGGAATGGAATGGAATGGAATGGAATGGAATGGAATGGAATGGAATGGAATGGAATGGAATGGGGTGGAACAGGACAGAATGGGATGGGATGGGATGGAATGGAATGGAATGGAATGGAATGGAATGGAATGGAATGGAATGGAATGGAATGGAACAGGACAGAATGGAATGGAATGGAATGGAATGGAATGGAATGGAATGGAACAGGACAGAATGGGATGGAATGGAATGGAATGGAATGGAATGGGATGGAATGGGATGGAATGGGATGGAATGGGGTGGAACAGGACAGAATGGGATGGAATGGAATGGAATGGAATGGAATGGAATGGAATGGGGTGGAACAGGACAGAATGGAACAGGACAGAATGGGATGGGATGGAATGGAATGGGATGGGATGGAATGGGGTGGAACAGAACAGAATGGGATGGGATGGAATGGAATGGAATGGAATGGAATGGAATGGAATGGAATGGGGTGGAACAGGACAGAATGGGATGGGATGAGATGGAATGGAATGGAATGGAATGGAATGGAATGGGGTGGAACAGGACAGAATGGGATGGAATGGAATGGAATGGAATGGAATGGGGTGGAACAGGACAGAATGGAATGGAATGGAATGGAATGGAATGGAATGGGGTGGAACAGGACAGAATGGGATGGGATGGAATATGGAATGGAACGGAACAGGACAGAACAGAACAGAACGGAAGGGGTGGGATGGGATGGAATGGGAGGGCCAGGCTCTTGGCCTGGGTTTGGAGCAGGCACAGAGAGCAATGGAGGCTGACTGTCCATGAAGGGTGAAGCGGTGCCTGGGCAGCACTCCAGGGGGTGATCTGCGGTCACAGCATTCCACTCAGCCACAGCTCCCCAGGGCGTGCAGGGCCCAAGGAATGACAGCTCCATCCCCCCGAGTTTCTGTTGCAGAGCCCTATAGACCCCAGCTGGCTCCAGGGGTCAGGCATGTGCTGAAGTGATGGAGAAAATAAAGGTATAAGATCATTCTGGAACTTATGAAGTCATGTAAACAAGCTGAGGCCAAGGTGCTGTGGCTGAGTGCTGGTGTGTATGAGGGCTGAGCAGCGCTTTGGGCACATGCCCCTTGAATGCCACCAGCCTTGGACAGCTCAGCTGTGGATGCAGGAGCCAGACAGGCCATTTGAGGAGTTGGTGGCTTTTTCACACGGGGAAATTGTGATGAAGAGTGACCAGAAGAAGACCATGTGGTTAGAGTTCTTCCTCACAGTGCAACTGCCTCATGCCATGGGGTGGAGGTAGAACAGTACCCGACTGGCAGCACTGGAAACCAAGAGCAGCAGCAAGATTTTGCCTGGTTCCTCCAGAAACTGGCAGAGCTTCTTCTGCTGCCCCCAGCTCAGCTGCCAACAGCTGGGTGGGAGGAGAGGCTGAGTCCTCACTCACACAGAATCTGATTGTGCAGGGCTTGGATGATGCATTCCCAGGAATTCTTGCCAGCCAAAAGGCACTGCCCTTTGTGTGAGTACCTTCCTGCACACCCCAGAGAACAGCCACACGGGAGTGTGTGCTCACACCTGTGTGTGCCTGGTGTGCCACCTGTACACGTCCTGAGCAGGCACTCACACCTCTCTCCGTGGGCTGATCCCACCCAACACTGCTGGCATTCTCCCTGTGTGCCCAGGGCACACAGGAACAGATTGCACAGGCACATTTATACCCCCAGCATTTATACCCCCATCACACACCTCACATCCACACTGCCATGCCACATGGGGAACACTCACACTCCCCACACGTGTGCAGCTGTTTCTCAGGGCACTGCCTTCCCCACCATGGTGTTTGTGACTGCTCTGGATTTAGGATCTGTGTTCTCACACTTGAGGGGAGCAGGCTGGCTCTGAGCTGGGAGCAGAGTTTTTCCATGAACAGTAATGCCCTGAAGGCACAGGCTGCTTTCCCAATTGCTTTGCTGCCCTCGTGGCAGTGTTTTATCTTTAGCTCTGTTCTTTCATAGCACGCAGACAAGCCAATGTTTTGGAAGGCCTTTCCCCTGTGTCTGCTCAACCATTCCCATGTGGAATTCCCCTGTAAGTCACAGCTGGATCAGATACTCTGCTCCACGAAGATGATGAGCAGCTTCTGTCATTCCACACTGGTACCCAAGCTATCCTGCCTCATGCTTCAAGGCATCAGCTGATGGCCAAAAGGAGCAGGAGGGGAGCTCCTCATGTTTGCAATGTCTCATAATTCAAGGACTGAAGTGCTCTTTTGTTCTGCCAAACCAAGCTCAGATCCTGGTGCCCCTCTGAAAGGCCAAGGGTGACAAACTCAGCAGCACAGATGGTCCTGGAGGCAAAAAGCAGGAGAAAGGGGTTCAGAGGGGAGTTAGGAAGCAAGAGAAAGGACAGCAAAGGTATGCAGGCATTTTGATGATGCTAATGAACTAGAGTGCTTCCATCTCTTAGAGAGACAGATACTGGAGTACCTGCAAGAAATTCTTTGGGAGATAACATCAGAGTGAGGAGCACATAAAAAGATGTGGCTCATTTTCTTGGTTTCGTAGGCAAAACAGGAAAATTTGTTATAGTCTACATTGGTTCCTCTGAACCATTTGCTGTTTAAAACCAAACAACTTGGTCTGTTATACAAGTGATGGTAAAAGGACTCAGAAAAATTCCAGGTGTGGTGCTAACACTGGCCTAAGTAAAGGATCAACTACCAACAACTTCCTATGTCCCACATAATTAAAGAAATAAAACCAGTCATTTCACCCCAAAATGCTGACTTTAACAGTTCCACTGAAGAATATAGGTGTCTTATTCATGAGAACATTTGAAATGTGGGTCTTACGTGAGTTCAAAAATAAAATGGTCTTGCAGGAGATCCAGGAAAAATAGCTCTGAGAAGCTCACGCTGAGTTGTGAGCTCTTCAGCCTCACTGAGCTCCAAAGATTCCGATAATTTTAAATCCTTCCGATCCCCCAAACATCCCCTCATGGGTCAGGTGTGGGGTTTTTTCTATTTCTAGTCTTCTCTGACAAGCTATGATAAAGCTTATGGATATTCCTGTATTTTAAAGCTACTTTGTGTAATTTCCACAACATGTCCAAGGTAAATTCAGCTTTATTATCACCTTTGAGTGACCCACAGCACCAAACAGATGAGCTGATATTTCACCTGTGCCCAGGTGAACCATTCCAGCAGTTAATGCTCTTGGGCAGATCTGCCACATGAAGCACGAGGCATTTAAATCAGATTATAGAGGCTTGTCTAGGGCAGACACTCCTGGGCCTCTAATCACGAAACCCACACTTGTAGAAAGCAAAGAATTCTCCAGTCCTTGACACAGCCTGGCTGGCTGATGTGTGAATTTGTTGGTCAAGAAAACAAGGGACTTGAACAGCAACAAGAGAGGTGGAGAGCACTGGCAGCAGTCATAAAGGAGACTCCCTCCAGATTTCTGACTCCCCACGTTCACCCTGGCCTTTCTGCCCCCCAGATAATGCAGAAAGACATTCTCTGGGGAGTGCCCTTAACCTCCTGTTTTGTACAATAAATGCAGTGATATTTATGTAGCTGCAAGTTTCCGTGGGTGTTCCACACCACACAGGGTAAAAGCTGCTATAGTGGAAATACTCTTGTGGTCATCACATCACATCACATCACATCACATCAATCACATCAATCACATCACATCAATCACATCACATCATCACATCATCACATCACAGGGCAATGGTGAGTGTCCATGGGCTCTCCAGAGCCCACAGATCCCTGCCAGCCTCTCACACAGAGTGTGTCCAGGCTGGGGAAAGTTCTGCTGAAAGCTGGATTTTATCCCTCTGGTCTCCTTGTGCAGCCCCACAAGCTGTGGTTGCTCTCAACAGACCTGCTCTCAATTCTCCAGAGTTTTCTCCTGTGGAAAGCACTGCCAAGGGAATCCCCCCCCCACCCCGAACTTTAAAAGGTCACATTTCCTACGTGGTTGCCCCTTCTTCACACATCAGAAAGTTGAATCATACAACACAAAAGGCATGTGGTGAGTAAGCTACCTTTCTATGTAAGGAAGCTGGGGACCTGAGGGGAAGGAAGGGGTAACGTAAGTGAAGCGAGTGGCAGGTGGGGGCTTGGTTTTACCACGCGGTTCCTGCCAGGAAGATTTCAAAGCAGTTTGCTTAAAAAAAAAAAAAAAAAATTGTGCAAACTGTGGCATAGAGAGAGGCGTGACTTAAGCTCAGCTCTGCCAGCAAGGCAATGGTTAAAGGAATATCCCCAGAGTCCATTGTCCTGCCTGGTGGGGCACAAGCACTCAAAATGAGAAGTTTCCTTAGCAGCCTCATGGGAAGAGCTGTGAGCACAAACGGGCAGCATTTGTTTCCCGTCGTTCCTGGGCTTTCCAGGAAAGCTAAGGAAAGAAGTGGCAAAGAGGAAGGAAAAAAGCCAAGCAGAGCAAGACCTTATGCACCCTGCCTTAGAGATGAAGCCCGGCTGCTGGGGTGGGAGGATGCAGCTGGCTTCACAGCTGACCTGGATGGTGCTGAGCCCTCTCCAGGGAACACGGTCCGGCAGGGCAGGAACAGCCCCTCCCTGGCTGAGAGCCAGGCTGCTGTGCCAGCACACGGGAATGGAGTTTTGGAGAGCTCCCCACGTGAACGGGAGAGTAACGGGGAGGTCAAGGACTCCCCAGCACTCAACTGGCTCGATTGTAGAAACTCAGGAGTCCTCTGCAGCTAGGGAGGTGAGATGAGAGTTGAGACAAGTATCTTAAAACTTCATTTTAAAACTGAGACCAGAGCTCAGGAATGACTGGCTTCCACATCTGTACCAAGAGCAACAGGACGTGCTCCTTGTATTAATTTTGTACCACATCCTGTTCTCCTACAAGAAATGCTTTTTTATTTCTTTTTTCTTTTTTTTTTTTTTCTGGTAAGGCCCTGTGAAATAATTCCCGTGCAGTTTTATCTCCATGTGGGACCAACCTCAGGTGAGAACACCAATGCCCATTTCAGATTTTGAAGGTCCTTCCAGGTGGGGCTAAGTGACATTTCCTTGTTCTAAACTCATCTCACAGTTTTCACATTTATTTTTCCCTTTTTCTATGTTATTATTAATGTTGGGGGGAAAAGCAGAAAAAGATTAAGAGAAAAATTCAGCAGATATCAAAGACTAGGAGATGTAAGGAGAGACAAATGTTTAATGCAATCTTTGCATTACTGATGGTAGTTAAAGTTAATTTATTAAACAAATTACTAAGCTGTGCTTAGGACTGTGTTGAATGAAGTGTGGGATTTTCAGTTCTTGGGATTTTCAGTCCTTGGGATTTTCAATCCTTGCAGGTCCCTCAGCCTAAGATTTGTTCTACTGCTCACATGAAGGATTGCCATTAAAAATATCTTTGCTCCTTTTAACTTGGGATCAGATAGAGTTCCACTCTCTTTTGCTCTCTGTGCCTCAGGAGAGGTTGGACCCAGGCTGTTTGCTCAGCTCAGTGCTGCAGCCCTGCAGCACTGGGAAGCTCTTCTCAGCCAGGCAGAGAGGAAGGACATGCCAATTTTTCAAATGTTTTAACAAAACGACTCTTTTTCTGCAGCAAAACAAAACCTGCTTAGCTGGCAAGCACCATCCTGCCCCCCTGACCGAGGGCTGACCTCCCCGGGCCGCCTGCCCGGCAGCTTCCCTGCAGCCACAGGGTCCTGTGAGCCTGGGGCTTGTTTCCATGGAACCTCAGAATCCCAGATTTGTTAAAGCTGGAAGGGACCTCCTAAGATCATCCAGCCCAACCCCCCTGCCTAAGCAGGGTCATCCAGGAACAGGTCCAGGTGTGTTTGGAACATCTCCTGAGAGGGAGGAGACTCCACAATCTCTCTGGGCAGCTGTTCCAAGGCTCTGCCTCCTCCATGGAAAGAAGTTCTTCCTCATGTTGAGGTGGAACTTCTCGTGTTTTAGTTTACAGCCATTGCTCCTCATCCTGTCACAGGGTACCGCTGAAGAGTCTGGGACCGTCCTCTTGGCATTCCCCTTGGAGATATTTATATGCATTGATGAGATGTCCTCTCAGTCTTCTCTCCTGAACATACCCATGAGAAGCCAGGGACAAGGACAAGGACAGGGACAGGAGTGGCTGTGTCAGTTCCTGTGTCCAGCTCTGGGCCACTCAGTTCAGGAAGAAGATTGAAGGGCTGGAGCGTGTCTGGAGAAGGGAATGGAGCTGGGAAGGGGCTGGAGCACTAGGAGCTGCTGAAGGAACTCTGGGGGCTCAGCCTGGAGAAAAGAAGGTTCAGGGAGGACCTTTTCACTCTATAACCCCCGACAGGAGGGTGCGGCCAGGTGAAGCTCAGGCTCTGCTCCAGGGAACAAGGGAACAACCTCAAGCTGCTCCAGGGGAGGATGGGGTTGGATATTATGGAAAATTTCTTCATAGAAAGGGTAGACATTGGAATGGACTGCCCAGAGATGTGGTGGAGACACCTTGGAGGTGCTGAAGGAAAGACTGGATATGACAATTGGTGTAATAGTCCAGCTGACAAAGGTGATTTGTCACAGATTGGGCTGGATGATCTCAGAGATCTTTTCTAACCTAATTGATTCTGTGTTTCTATGACTTAGTCTCTTCTGCCTGCTTACAGTGAGAGGACAGGTGGACATGGCCTCAAGATGGGAGATTCAGATTAGATTAGGAAAAAAAAATTAGTTAGGGTGGTCTGGCATTGGAAGGGGCTGCCCAGGAAGGTGGTGGAGTCACCATCCCTGAAAGCGTTCGAGAAACATCCAGAGCTGATGCTGAGTGATGTGGTTTTATGGATGCTGGGTGGGTGGTTGGACTGGATCTTAAAGGTCTCTTCCAAACCTTTACAACTCCATGAAGTCCACCTTAAATTTATTTTCCATTACAAAGCACATTAAAATTATGATCGTGTGCATCTATAAACCTTTAACTCCATTACACAGCAGCACCCTGTGCCTGGATGCTCTTTCACTGTGCTTCCTCGCGAACAGCCTGGCACCTGCCAGGAGGTACAGCCTGGATCTCCTCCAGGAACGGCGCTGAAAAATCGCGATTTCAAGCTCCACTTCAAAGCGGCTCGGGGGCTTTCTCGAGGAGAAGGCGGTGTTTTACAAGGGAATTGTCAGTCTGGCTAAGAGGATCTCGGGGCGCTGGGAAGCGCTGTGAGGCAGCTGGCCGGGGCCAGGCCCGGGCCGGCCGCTCCTCAGCGTCCCTCCCGCCATTTCCT
>QUSF01000033.1:0-31703 GCA_003676055.1 Chloebia gouldiae | reverse complement strand
GCTGAGCCCGGGAGGTGCCGGGCTGTGCCCTCGGTGCTGCGCTGGAGCCAGGCCAGAGAGGGGCAGCGGAGCTGGGGAAGGGGCTGGAGCGCAAGGGAGGCTCAGGGGTGATCGTATCGCTCTCTACAACCGCTGGAAGGACCTTGTAGCCAGGTGGGGGTCGGGCTCTGCTCCCAGGGAACCAGAGATAGGACGAGGGGACAGTGTTAAGCTGCACCAGAGGAGCTTAATGTTGGACGTTCGGAAGAATTTCTTCCCTTTGCCCGGGGAGGTGGTGGAATCGCTGGAAGTGTTTAAGACTGGACGTGGCACTTAATGGCATGACTGCTTGACAAGGTGGTGTTCGGTCATAGGTTGGACTGAATGATCTCAGAGGTCTTTTCCGATCTAATTGATTCCGTGATTCTGTGATTTCCTGGTAATGCGAGTGCTGTAATGAGCGGTAATGGATGAGGGGAAGATGCACCTGGAAGTGCATGAGCAGGAGCCCAGCCCTGTGCTTTCAGCGTTTTGCTGCAGTGGAAATCGCTGCTCGGCTGACACATCAATTAACTGCAACCCGCAGGCAGAGTCTCTCTCATAGATGCTTTGCCAAAACCTCCACACATGGTTTAGGGGAGTAGTGGACGCTTGATTTCACTGCTGTCATCCTGGCTTCATTGGTCATTCTCATGCATTTTCTCTCTTACCTAAATCGCTCCTTGGATTTTCAGTTTGGACTGTGTAATAGTTGAAGCAAATCTTAATGTAGTTTCTCAAAACTGCAAAGTGTTGCCAGACTCAGCCCCTGAAAATCCAGCAATTCTCAAAGAGAGTTGTTTTACAAACCTGCTGATGAATCAAGCCTGGAAAAAACTACTGATAGCAGTAGAAGGCAGTAGAAATCAAGCACATGTATCTCAACCAGGTTACAGTTTATTGTTAAAACTACTTCATGCTCTGTGAAGGTATGCACGTAGGAACTGCACATCTGTCTGGGAGGCTCTTTCCCTGCAGTCACAGATAGATTTGACAGATACCTGCCTTTGACAGAGAGAAAAACCATGGAAAAGGAGTGAACCTTGACAAAACACCTTGGCACCGAATGAGTATGTTACTGAACAGTTATTTGTTGCCACATCTTAATTTCCTTATATCTCTTCCCATGCCTTTACAGTTGCTTATTCTTTCTGGAATTTTCTTTTTATTTTTTTCATCAGTAAATTCAGTACTAGAAATAATTTTCCTGCATGTACCTTATCAATATGAGGATAGTGGGTTAATATCCTTCAGAAGGGCTCTAAAAAGAAGTTTAAAATGCTCTTCTAGAGAATATTTACCAAAACAACCACACAAGTGCAGGGAAGCCTTTAGGTGATACAATTCCTCTGCACTTAAGCTATAGAAACATACTTTTAGCAAGTGCAGTGATTTTAGTACATGTCTTAGTCTCTCTGAAAATATTAAAGGCAATGTTAGAAATGCTGTCAGTGACAGAGATTCTTTGTATAATTTGATATAACTGGATACCAAGTTGACAAGAACACAAAACCTAGAGAACCTTAAAGCAAGACATCAGATGGTTTAACGTATTTTGAAATAAACTTTTAAGTATGCTTTGTCTTGTACTCATGCCAAGTGAAAAAATTTGGTAGCAGAGGTTGGATAAACTTAGTAAATAAAAATAACACTTTTTCAAGAATTAAATTTGCATCCTGTTGATGGTAGTCATGTTCTTGAGATAGCAAATCTGGGGTTTGCTATTACCTGTATATGTAGTGGTTTGAGTCAGTTTTTTGGCTTCCCGATTCCCTGCCCATCCTGGGTGGATGTTCCTATTGAGCTTTGTGCAGAGTAGGTGCATTGTTCCCCTCGGTGCAGATCTGAGGGCTGGTGAAACAGTAGATGCTGAGAAACTCTGCTCACGGTGCCCTTCCTTGTCATTGCAGGTGTGCGAGTGCTGGTGGACGCCAGAGAGAAACTCCATATCCCTTGGGGGGATCCTGCCAACCAGAGCAACGGGGACAAGGTGATGGCTTTCGACACGCGCGCGGTCCCCGTGGTGCAGGGCATGGTGGAGACCGGGGTTTTTTTGGACTACCTGCCGGCCATCCGCGCCCTGTGGGCAGACAGCGGCATCCAGCACGCCTACGACAGGCGCAGGGAGTTCCAGCTGGTAAGATTGGCCCTTCAGTGTCTTGTACTGCCCCTCTGTGATTTTCTTCCTGCCTCGCTGCTCTGTGAAACGCCGACCAAGCCGCTTCCTTACGTGTTTGTGAGTTTTACTCTGTGGTGTTGCACACAGCTGCATTTCCCCCCCTTTTTATTTTTTTAATAATAATAAAAAGAGGTTCTGATGTAATCATCCTCATTTCATATGTGGGAAAGCTGAGGTATTGAGGGCTTTTAAGTTTTGGAACAAAGCTGGTACCTGCACAGTATTTTTACCATATGGTTATTACCACCGTTTTATTAACTGGTGCATCAACTTAAAAAACCAAGCCAAACAAAAAAAAATGGTTTGTCAAAAAAAAGACAGGCTTAATAGTAATGTGATTTTTTAAGAAAAGATATGCATGGGTTAATGAGAAGAATTTAAAAACCACTCCCTTCTCTATTCCAGTTTGAGCAATCTAGCAAACATTCCCTCTGTATACTTCCTGTTTAATTTTGAATGTCTGTGTTAATACTCACGTAATGAGACTTTTGTTACATTGAAGTTCTCAGCTGAAGATGGAGTACACAATTTTGTAGTGGGGTAGAGACGGAGTACACTACTCAAACTGTCTGTGACAGCTGAACTCCCTTTCCTCCATTCCCATGCAAATCCGTCAAAAATAAATGAAAAATTTGAGTTAAATTTGATTGTTGGTTCTTCTTTGTGTAGGTCAGTGGCATAGGGTTTTGTGGGGGTGAGGGGTTGAGAACCTTAAAATAGATTAAATCTGTTCTTGTAGATCTCAAACGTAAGTGGCTTTGTATTTTTATGTCTTAAAAATAACCTTTGTGTTAGTGTGAATCCAAACAATAGCTCATGATGTCTCCTGTTGAGCTGTTATGAATGGTTGTGTAATCATAGCCTGACTTAAAGAAGTTGTGTAAATATTCTATAAATATGTATTGCCCTGATCATGGAATGTCTTCTGGAGATTGCAGAATGGGCAGGTGCTGCAGTGGCCTATCACCTGCCCAGCCCTGGGCTGAGCTCTGTAAATAAGTTCCTAAGGGGACCTGTTGCTCCTTGAGTTTCACCTTCAAGTGATCATAAAAGAGTAATTGTTCTTCTGTAGTCAAGATTCTGGTGCAGATGGGACTTCTAGTGCTGTGCTGGAGGGATCTGCTTAAAATCGTTCAATAAAACAGCTTTGTCTTCGATTAAACATGTTTAGTGACTTGAGGCTGTGTAGCAAAGGGAAGGGAGCAATTACTGTTCTGTCATCTTGAGGCTCTGGGAAGTGAGTTCTTTCCATAACTGAAACGTGCAGAGTTTCACTTTGAGTGGGTTGTGAAGAGGGTAGTGAAGAATTTGTTCTTCTGAACCTTACAGAAAGAAAGCTGTTGCTTTCTTTCATAAATCCCTAAATCTGTGTGATTATCTGCAAAACTATATATTTATCATGTTGTGCTTTAGGTAAAACTCAGGAATATTTTTATGTGCTCTTAATAGTTCACTACTGTCCTAATAATTTTTGAAAGCAAGGTAACTGCTTTATTTATTTTTACATTACTTTATTTCCTAAATCCTTTCAAAATCTCAGCTGAACGTATTTATGCCAAGTTATAAACATGAAAGAAAAAAAAAAAAGGCCGCTGAATGATGTCATTGTGTTGAGTGCAGGCACTGTGATCTGTGTTGGCCAAGCATGAAGTCTCAGTTTTACCCCAGTAAGCTTCAGCTTTACTTCTGCCAGAGCTCCATGTGGGCAGCAGAACAGAGGGAAGCTCCTGGAGCAGTGTGGATTCTTGCTGTACCTGCTCCAGGCTTTGCAGGAGAGTGTTCAGAGAGTTCAGGTGTGTGCTGTGACAAGAAGGGAGGACACAAATGGTTAAGGAGGGAGTGACAGGCGTGTCCCAGTCAGGAGGTAGAGCAGGGGGAAGTTGGGAGAGACACAGACAGTTCAGGCGGGTGGAGTCCTGACTCTTGAAGGCTCCAGACTAAGAATTAACACTTCAGAATGGGGAAAAGGGGGAAAATACTGCTCTGCTTCCAGTTTAGCTGCTTGTGGCAAAAAAATATGATGAAAGGAGAGATAGCAGCAATCATTAGATGAGTAGGAGAGAGGGAAAAGTGGCACTAAAATAGTTTAAAGCTCTGGGACTGACATGGTAGAGGGGCATTATTGGGCTGTGTCTGCTCTAACTTCTTTTCAGACTGTTGAGTGAGTTTAACTTTTCACTGGACTGAAAAACATGGCTCATACTAAGAGCACAGGCAGAAACAGGTGGAAAGTGTTTGCCATGGGAATAGGACACTGGGACAGAGGTTGTAGAGGTGGGCAAATGGAAAATGGAGCAGTGATGGGCAAGGAGTGAAAAATGTCAAAATTTACATATGAATTCTGGAGGAAAGGCAGCAAGAATATGTAGTGTAGAAGGCATTTGTAGCTCGGGCAGGTAGGAAGTACAAAGAGAAAGGGTTTAAAATTGAAGTTTCTGCAAGAATATGGTTAAAACTCCAACATACCTGTAGGTTTGTGAGGACTTGTTAAACTACTCTTGCTTTTTTTTCTCCAGGATCTTTGACTGATGATGTTGGGAGCCTAAGGAAACAATGTGATCTTTTTATAGCAGCAAAAAAAAAAAAAAAAAAAAGAACTTAGTTGTATTTTAATGGAATTAGGAATCAGCATTTCCATGTCTAGTTCACTGGAGTGTCCTTCCTCATTTTGTTAACTCAAGTGGTCATGGGATAGCCAATATGATTTATTTTCCTTGGTATAAAAATAGGGGCCTTCTGGCCACTAGCAGCAGCATTCATGAAAATTCATTAGGTCATGCTTGTGTAGTGCTTTAAAACTGGCAAGAGCTAATTACATCTTAGTGCAATATGTGCCACTTCAGTGCTTCCCAGGTGGTTAATGTTATATTCCCTCCCATTTTATTACAAACCAGACTCATTCAGGTGCTTGTTCCGCTAGCACAGGTAACTGCAGACTGTGCTGGCTCTGTAGCTGAGGCAGTTCTGTAACTTACACTGGAGATTCCGGTCATCCTCAGGCCTCCTCTCCTTCAGCCACCAGGCTTGTTTCTCCCCTCACCTCTCAGGTGGCTGACACGGCTGAGTTACAGATTTAGTCTGAATCAGCCCAGCACCTTCTCACACCTCATTAACATTTCACATTTCCCGTCGCTGCTGCTTGGTTTCCGGTAAGAATCTGCAGTGACTTGGATAAACACAGCCATTCTTTTGATTCTGCAGCATGCAAACTGACTTACCTGGGCATTGCCTGCCTGTTCTGTTTGTGCTGCTGAGCTGTTCAGTGTGTGGCTGTAAGGGTTTGCTGTTCTCCTGGGGCTTTGCCCCGGGGCACTGGCAGCTGAGCAGCGTTTGGTGCTGTGGAACACTGAGCAAGGCCCTTGTAAGAGTAGCCTTGTACTTCCCTCTCGTGTCAGTCATTTGTTGAACTGCTGTGAGAGCTGTTAAGAGAGAAGCATTTTGAAGTATTCTTCAGGAGTCTCATTGTTCTCTGAGAATAGAAGAGTGTGATGAGAGCTGAGTTGCTCAGATGTGTGATAAGCTTTGGTTGCATTTGTTCTTGTTGAAGGTAACTTTTGGATGGGTTTTGATCTTTGCTACCAGCAGTTGTTGATCTTCAGACAGATACTTAATGCCCTACTTGCAGTTTAAGTGAATGTTGTTGGATATTTTAAAGCCAGAAAGCTGCAGAGATGTGACTTGATACTTCATCTTTGTCCATATTTGCATAGAACTGCAGGTACAGATGGTACAATAAGGATTATAGGATATGCACTCACCTCTGGATCACAGCTTTTTCTGTGACATGTCTGCAAGGGCTAGATCAGATTATAGAAGACAGGAAAAGGCGTGTTCTGCTTGAAGCTACTCTGATGGCTTTGCAGCAGTTTCCATGTAGCATTTTTCTGTTGCAGGCAAGTATTTTTGGCAAGTATTGTTCAGTTTACTGGGAGATTGTATTGTATTTTGTTTTATTCTCCTTGGGCTTTTCAGGATTCTGTCTGAATATTAGTGGAGCTGTTGTACAGACAAGAACATTAATTAAGCTTTACTGAAAGGATGAGTCCTCAAATGGACAATGCAGAATATTAGGAAAGCTTATTGTTCTTTCAGGTGCACAGGCAGCACATCTTGAAAAGTGCCTGATCCTACAGAGGGCAGTTGTGTGTGAAGCCAGGCTAAGTTGCCAGATGTTGAGATTTTCCCCTTTTGGAGGGTGGCTTCCCATCTTATGGGACAGCTGTAGGTCAGTGCACAAAGTCCCTCTGAAGTCACAGGTGTGGAGCCTGGAAAAATAGTGTCTTACCTGTCACTCATTAAAGTGTCTGTGCTGTGTTTGTGACAGTGACTTTCAGGAGCCTTTCAGCAGCTTCTGCAATGTGTTGGTTTTCCTCCCAGTGTTCATCTCTTTAACCTCCCCACGCCCCTTCCTTGGGAAGTAGGCATGGCTTTCCTCTGGGATTGGGTGTTCAGTGGTCCCACTCTGCTTGAAGGGTGCAGGAGTTGCTTCTGTTATTGGGACATGACTGAGTGCATAAACTGTTGGGAGAAGGTTTCTGAGACTGACAGGAGAATCTTCATTTGAGACATGAGATCCAGTCGCCCAACATTTGTCTAAACATTGACTATTGGGGCATTTAATCTCATAATTCAGAGTTAATTTATTGAAATAAAGTGCTGTAATTACACTGACTATTGCTTACATTTCTGTGTGGAAACCCCAAAAGCGGCTGCTTTATATGTCTTGAATATGAACAGTTTTTTCCCTTTTCTCTAATCAGTACTCTGCCAAACATCAGATCACAGGATGGCCAGTGTAGAGTGATCATGACTCCTTAAAGCCCTTGGAAAAGGCTATTTGCCATCTCATGGTCTCAAGGTGAAAAGGATTTATTAGTGATTATTGCTATAACTGTGGAAAGAAAAGTGCTTTACAAAATTTATACTTTAAAATTAGCCATTCAAATCCTCAAAATAGATATGGATTTTTTGAAGATTTTCTGGTTTTCCAGCCCCAATGACAAGATAATGCTGGTTTTGAGTTGGTATTAATAAGACTCCTTATAGAGATTAACTCTAGAGTCCAGCAGTAGAGGGCTGAGTGTGCTTACTCCAGGTTTGTGGCCAAAAACCCTTTAGTGTATGCCAGTGATTTGGTAGTGGGGATTGACTGTAATATTTCAGTCAAGCTGAGTGATCTTCAGGTGAATTATACTAATATAACACAAAGTGCCATTTTCTTTTTATCCTTTTCCAAATTAGGATTAGGATTTCTCTTTCAGCCTCTGAGAGTTGAAATGCTGTTTCTGGGACTGCCGTCTTTCCTTTTCCACCACTCTTCCTTTCCTGCCTGATAACTTTTCTTGTTAGCAGCAAAATATTGAAGAGTTTGGAGAGTGGACTGATCTTTATTTCCAGTTGGTGCTGGTCTGGTTTTAATGGAGAATATCTTTGCAATATTTTTTTCAGAATGTTGCTATATTTCTTTTTTTATATTTTTATTTTTTGTTGCTCAGCTCAAATGTGGTTCTGGACTCGAGGTCTTCAGCGGGAGCTGTCTTGATGTAGACCTGTTGTGCCAGACCAAAGCAGGATGAGTTATCTTCCAACCAGGAATGCCTTTGGAGTCCTGTGTGCCACACTTGGCTTGTACAAGCCTATATTTTCTGCATGGTTTCAATTCAGTCTCTCAGGATGGAATTCTTAATTCAAACTCAATCCAGATATTGAGTAACCTGGTCTAGTGGAAGGGGTCCCTGCCCATGGCAGGAGGCTGCAACAAGGGGATCCTTAAGGTCCCTTCCAAACCATTCTGGGGTTCTGTGATCTGTTTATGGGGAACCACTGCATTTAAAATGCAGACTTGTACAATGCATGTGGGAGCAGAGGGATGTGTTCTTACACATATTCTGTTTCTAGCAAGCTGTGTTGTGTTGATAATCATGTGCCTTAGTTTCCTAAACATTTTGTTGCAGAAGACTAGAAGGTGACCTACTTCTTGCAAAAAACCAGAATTCTATAACCAAGCTGTGGTTAATAAATATAAAATACAAGTGCCCTTCTGAATATGAATATTCATACATTGAGTGTGTGAACCTCTTCTTAGCAGGTTGTTTTAAATCTCTGCAAATGTGTTAGAGAGCTTTTGCTGCTTCTGCTGTGCAGTGTAAATTGAGCCCTTGGTACAGACATTCATTGCAAGCTCATTTCCGTGCTCTCTACTCACCTGCAAGGTGTTACATGTTGCTACCTGCAGAGCTGTCTCGTTACAACCTTTGGAATTCAAACAGCAGTGGCTGCACCCATTCTGGGTCCGTTTAGAAATGACTTCTTGAACACAGTCCCTGCACAGTCCTGGGCTCTGTCAGCAAATCTCCATGCTGGGATGTCCCTGTGGGATAAATGCAGTGGCATCTTCCATGCCTGTGTTCTGCCCCGAGGCAAGGAGCAGAGAGGCTCTTTTTCATGTGTAAATATGGGATCCTTCAGGACTAAGGTGCCAGAGGCAGTGTTGATTTGTGCTGCTGTTCCTTAATTTCAGTTTACTGTAACAAAGCTTCAGCCTTAGAGGCTGGTGCAGTCTGCTCTCAGCAAGCACATATTTATTGTACTTAGGTAGTACTGGGTGACTGTTTTGGCTCTTTATTGTCCCAGATTTCAGTTCATGGTGAATGCTTTGATATCTTCTGGGTTCAGCTGCACCTCTTACACAGAACTAGTGAAGGGGTAGGAAACTTCAGCTTGTGGTAGCTGAGGAAGTTGCTTAAGAAAATGTGAGAAAACCCAAGCACAGCTTACCTCACTCACTATGGAAGAAAAGCAGTAGAATAACTGTAGTTGTGGGAAAGCAAGATAGTCTCTGTGCCAGCATTGTGTCTGCTGGCACTTTTCTTTGCTAAGGATCTGAATTATCAAATTCAGTTGAGAAGTTTTAGAGGGTGCAGAACCTGCCCTTTTACAGAATAACATGCTGTATAATCACAGTGCTGATGGAGGCTGCCTGATACCAAGTGCTGTCTTGTATTGCTCTGGAATATGAAGCCTTTATTTCTATCTTAAAGGTAAAAAAATGAGTCATAGAACATGATATTATTTAACTTGGCAGACTCAAACTGTAAATAAAATGTGTTTAATTCAAATAAAAATCCGAATAATCCTGGAGACTAACACTTATATTTTATCCCAGAGCTGCCTGATGGGTTGAATTGAAATAGTGATAAAGAAGATGTTTAAGAATACATCAGCAGCTAAAAAAGTCCTAAATTACTTCCAGTATCTTCTTAACTTGCGTGTCTGCATTAACAAGAAACATCAGGTAATAGAGCTGGAAAAGTTGAGGAATTTTAAATACAGAAAACACCCTGAATTTTCATCACAGTAACTGACAACAACTACTTCAGAAAAGAAATATTTTTGAATAGTAATAGGGAGTGAGCTGCCTTTTACAACACTCAATTCACTTTACCATGTTGCACACTTCTCCATCATAGTCATTCCTGCCCTAAATTTCTTTTCCTTTGGAGTCTCCTCAGTTAATAAGTGAAATATCTTGCTCTTCTTCAGAGACTTAACCAAGGAACTGAAAAGACCTCAAATTATTTTTATGGCTCCAGAGTACAGGAATGTGTAATACCACATGAGTTTCTGTTTCTTTTTCCTTTGTTTAAAGATGCTGGGGAAATGATTTTAAACAAAATGCTGGAATCTCTGCAGCCAGCCTGGAAGCACTTCTCTCTTTGGGCACATGATGATATTATGATATTTTATCATTCACCAGTGACCAAATAAAGAGGATGCAGAATTTCCAGGGGTGGAAACAGTGCACTGGTACCATTTGTATTTCAAAATATCTACACAAAATTATGGGGAAAAAAGAGTGATTACTAAAATTTTACAAGTGGGTGGTATTGGGACCCTTAATTGGTTTCAGTAGCAAAGTTATATAGTTGGTCTAGTAATTAATTTATATTTCTGGTTTGAATTAATTCATAGTATGAAATTCTACAAGTGGCATGGCATGTTTTCAGCCTCTTGCTGCTGTTTAGGGAGTCTTGTGTACTTCACTGTTACTTTGAGCTCTTGTAGACACAACTTTTAGTAGTTTTAAAAAACTCCAATATTCAGCTAATGATACAGGTAGATCTTTCACTAGACCCAGTAAATTATCACAGGATCTTGTCAGCTTGGAACAAGAGCTGGTTTATGAGTGCATCACTGGCTGCAAACAGAAATACCAGAACTTAATTGAAATGGATTCTTCTAATTGACACAGAGGAAGGAACTAAAAAGCATTTAGTCATCTGGATTTCTCATGAGGCTGAAATAGGAACCAAATGTACTTTAAAACTGAATCCTAGAGAAATGCATTGGGATCCAGTTCAGGGCTCTGATTTTGAAATGTTGTGATTTAGAGCAGAGTTTATGCAATAATGGACTTTTCAAGCATCTTCAAGTTCAGTATGGCCAGTTTTAGTGCTGATACATTTCCACATGCCAAATATTTGTCGTGTTTTTGGGAGCCTTTGCTGGTCTTGTACAGCTTGGAAGCAAGTAAAGCTCTAAATGATGGATGGCAGATTTGCAGACTCACCACTGCTCCAGCATTAGATTAAATGCAGTTGGAGTTGCAAACACATGAAGTCATGGAGCCAGTGGGTCAGTGCTCTGAAAGAAGAGCAAATGTTTACAGTCTGGTTCCAGTCTGTTTTGTGTGCAAAACATCTGAGGTTTATAGAGATGCTGCCCTGAGTGTAAATAGTAACTGGGAGGTGGCAGTTTCTCCTTGGTCACTGCATGTTTTCATAGGATTTCTAGGTCTGTGTGTTCTGGGGCTTGGAGGATTGGTTTCATCGATGAAATTTGAAAATCTTCTGCAAGGTATTGGTGCCTTTCCTAAAGTAAACTTTGTGGAAGAAGAGTTTGGATTGTAAATACTTGGGGAGGGAGTAAAAAGACCTTTGAAGAAACAAAGCACACCTGATCCTTGCTTTCATGGGTTAATTTCTTTTCAGGTTCTGGCAAACAGCAGCCTTTTGGTTGGATGCTCTGGGTCTGTTGTTGTCCCGTGTGTCTGTTAATGTGTTCCTCAGCCTGGCTCTGATCTCCAGAAGGGGCTGCAACAACCTTGAGTTTACTTTCTATTTGAAAGCAAGGTTATTCTAAGAAAAATCATGGAATCACAGAATGCTTTGGGATGGAGGAACCTTAAAGCTCATCTTGTTCCTCTCCCAACCGTCCACTATGCCAGGGTGTTTCAAGCTCTGTCCACCCTGGCCTTGGACATTCCAGGGGTGGGCCAACCACAGCTTCTCTGGACAACCTGTGCCAGGGCCTCACAGGGAAGAATTTCTTCACTCCAGGATTAATGCTGTGGATTCTGAGGGTTTTTAATTGTTGGAAGGAGTCTCAGCTGTTTCTAGAATGTCACATCCTGGTTTCCAAGCAGTCTTTCAGAATTAGAAGTACAATAGCAGAATGCCTGGTGTAGAGAAATTGTAGTTTTGTAGGTTTTAGTGGAATGCTGTTTCTGACCTAAAAGCTGTAGTGACTTTGCATATTTTTGAGCAATTAAGAATTCAGCAATTAAATTCCACCAGGAGAAGGGAGGGATACCTAACGAAGAAAACCAAAATGGATTTCTTCCCTCTTAGGAAAGTAATTGAAAACTGGAACAGTTTGCTCTGTGGTATACTGGTATGCAGATTAACTTCTTTTTAGAGTTCGATCATGTTTTAATTTAATTGGAGTGGCATGGTATATGTGAAATTGTAAATGCTCTACTGATGGGAGACAATCTGAGTGTGAGTTGTGTGAGTCTGGCACTTGGAAGGGAGAGCAGTGCTGATGCTGGAGCCTTGTTTGGAGTCTTTAGTTCCAGATTGGCTTGTGACATCCTTCTGTCACTCTCAGGGTATGGCAGATGTCCCCAGCTTGCAGGTGCTGCCAGGATGTCACAGTGCAGGCCCTCAGGTTGGCGTGCTCTGTCTCCCTCCATTTGTTATCCACATTTTGAGAATTATGGATTAATTGAATTACATGGTAAATAGGGGATAATAGATTAAAGGGATATTATTGGGTTAAACCCCTTCTTAAACCCCTTCACCTTTCTTTGTTAATACCGTTATGCAAGATAAAAATGTCAGTCATGGAATAAACTTGGGGTGACTCCTCTCTTGGTGCTTTTGTAGTTGAGCACCCTCCAGCCAAAGCAATCCAGCTGTTGCAAATACAAATTCTGCTCTGCCACCAAAAGCTTTTACAAAGGATGGCTTCTATGAGTCGAGACCTGAACCTTTCCTTTTTTTAGGACAGCTCCTCAGTTTGTGTGACCAAACACGGTGCAGGTTTCACTTCTACCCCGTGTGACGCAGTTCTGATGGCTCTGGAGAAAGGCAAACACAGCTCGAGCTGCACACGGCGAGCACTGAGAAGGGGAAATGGTCAGAGCTCCCCGAGCTGGGCTGAGCTGTGACGCATTTCTGATGTGCATTGATGAGGAGCAGCGTTATTTTGTACTCCTGTATCAGCAACTGTGTCTGAACTCTCTGTTCTTGCAAAGAAACAGGAATTAAATGTCGGAAGGCGTCTCAGCTGTATGGAGACTGTGCTGAATTTTATCTCTGGAAATGGGCAGATCAGGTTTAAATGACTGTTCAAATGGCTGAGCTGGAGAAAGAAGCTGAGAGATGTGAGATATCTGCTCTTGACACACACTGTCTGTCCTCAGCCCTTGTAAGGCTGCTCCATTCATGCTTCCACTGGCAGCAGTGCCATTTTCCAGCCGTTTGCCCTTTGGTTTAGGAGAGTTTGGGATTAGTTTCACATGGAACAGTTGGCTGCTCTGCACATGGCCACAGTAATGCTTGTGAGGGCATAAATGGGGACTGCTGGGCTTTGGCCATAATTAACACTTAGAGAAAGGAAACCTATCACAGGGTTTTGTGTTAGTGCACACTCAAATATTTTGACCCCAGTTTGCAGTTTGGGAAGTAAATATACTACTACTTACCTGGACTTTTTTCCCCAAATACCTTCAGCACCATTACTAAAAATTAGTTATGTATGTGCTTATTGTAAACTTCCAGAATGCTGCTGATACTGCTTGAAGAGTGAGTATTAAATCAAGTATTAGAGCATGGAATGGCAATTCAGAAATAAATTGTTTCTCCTCACCTTAGGAGATACCAATCAAGTTGCTGGATTGCTGCTATAAAACAGGGAAAGTATATTTTTAAAGTTTAGTTCCTTGAGTAAACAGGTTATAGGTATGAATATGGGGAAGTTTTACTCTGGTCTGTTGACTGGGGAATGTTTGAAAGAGGAATCCTCTTCAAAAAGCAGTGGGAGGAGCGACTGGAAAGAGAAATTGTAGAAACCTGAAAGCTGTGAAGGAACCAAGATTGTTTCATTTACCTCCAAATCTGAGACCAGCAAAAGAGACCAAACCAGTTGAATGTCTGGACAGGAGACTTGGTTAAACCTGCTGCTCTAACAATCAAGACAGTTGTGGATTTGAGCTCTTTATTGTAATTAGGATATGCATTCATGGCATAAATGTATCATGTGGATCATCTCCCTCCTTTGTGCAATGCTGTGGATATTCCCTGTTTGGGTGGAGTTTATGCCCTCTAATCTCCCTTCCCCTGGGAATCTGCATTGATTGATTTGATTGAAATGCTTCTTCATTATCCCTGTTTATTACTGTCATTTCAGAAGACATCTGCTAAAACTTCAGTGGCAGCAGTATTGATTTGTACTCAGTCATCTTTTAAATCAGCTTAGGGTGGGGTGGCAAGAAAAAAAGGTTGCTAGAGATTCTTTCCTTTGCCAAAATTCTCAGATATGGATTTTCCTGGATTAAGCCCCTAACAGGAAAACACCCTGTACGTAATGAAGTGTGTGCTATAAGCATTACTAGGGTGCTGTAAAATGCAGAATTTTCAGACTCTGCTTATGTCTCCATCATCTTCCTTCAAGCTGATTCTCCAGAGTCATGAAGGTTTGGTTTGCATATTTAGGCATGTACACACCAGCCTAAAAACACTGCAGTTACCTGTTCTTATTCTAAACTAAGCTTGTAAAAAAGCTTTTCTTTTTGGTGGTGTTTGTTTCTTGTTTTTTTGTGGGTTTTTAATTAAATAAAGTAGGAATTAGTTGTTTCTCTCTTTCAAGAAATTTAAGCAAGGTCAGGAAGAAAAAATGTTTGGTGGTTCTTAAAGTTCTAATATAGAGCTACTAAGCTATATCTTCTGTTTTCTTAAAGTATCACATTTATTATTTCAGACACTTAATAAGCCTTGTCAGTTCAGTATGTTCCACTGAACTTGCAGCCAAACCTAGATGGTTTGATAAATTGTTTCTTTCTTTAAACCTTGTGATGACTAAATCTTTATTTGATGCTTTTTTCTCTATATCTTTTTTTCTTTTTTAAGCAATTGCTAGTGGAAAAAATGCAGTGTCCCTGATCCCCTTGAAGAGCTAAAAAGCCATTTGGCTATGCTAAGGTTCCAACAAATCATATTTAGATCACTGACATTGTTTTCATGGAAACCAAATAAATTGGTGCTTCCTGGGTTTAAAAGATGTGTTCATCTGGTGTGTATTTCATGTAGGTTTATTTTTTTTTCTTCCCTCCCCAAAAATATTTTTGTGGTTACTTTGCTTTAGGCAGTAACCAGTCAGTGATCTTTGTGCTGTGTTTTGCTTAGAAAAGATACTTGCTCTGGTTTACTGCAGATGACCACAGCAGCAGGTGTTGGCCTACAACTAAATGACCACCTCTGCTTTGTAAAAAGAATGAATTTGTAAAATGTCTTAGTAAAAAGAATGAATTTTAGAACTGGAGATATTTCATTTAACAAGTAGTTAAATGCAGAGTTGTAGGGGAAGCTGTTGTGTCAGTCACTTTGATAGGAGTAAGATTTCAGTGTTTCCTTGTACGTTCATGATGAAGTGACTTGGCTCTCTCAGGGAGCATCACAGGGCTCCAGGAGACACAGGCTGGTTTGACTCAAACCTTTCTGAAAATGGAATAGTTGACAGTTATGAATAAAGTTACTTAACAGTCAACTTCCTGTGGTTTGCATGCATTTCTGAATCAGGAGGAGGCTGAAGGGCCACAGCTGAGACATCTATATTCTATTTGAACAAAAAAGGACATCTTTCTCAAGCATTCAAAAGGGACTGCTTAAAAATTCAACCCTGATATAATTCAGTAAAGTTTAAAACGGCCAAAGCACCCTCCTGTAACTCCAGAAGGTCTTTGAAGCTGATGTGTGGGTTGTTAATTCTGCTGTACTGGGGTGTGCTCAAGAAATTTGCTTTATTGCAGCACCTCAGTATTCATTTGAGATGTGTGCCCAAGCCTGTGTTGGGTTTTGTGCTTGTGTTGGCATCTTTGGGCTGTGCTTGAAGTGCAGGAGAGGGAAGTGGGCAGGGGATGAGTTGGGCACCATGGCATGGTTGCTTCCTTCCACTGCAGCCTTCAGAGATTTGCATTTCCAAACTGCTCAACTGTACAAATGACTTCAGAGGGTTCATCTGCATTTAAAAAAGAAGGTTCACCTGGGACTAGTTTAAGACTGTCACACAGAACCATAGAATGGTGTGGAGGGACACCTGCCACTGTCCCAGGTTGTTCCAAGCCCTGTCTAGCCTGGCCTTGTTCATTCCCAGGGATGCAGCATCCACAGTTCTGGGCAACTTCAGCCAGTGCCACAGAATCCTCAAAGTAAAGGATTTCTTCCTAATAACCAGTCTAAACCTACTTTCTGTCAGTGTGAAGCCATTCTCCCTTGTCCTCTCACTCCAGATCCTTGCAAATAGGTTTTCCATTTTTCCTGTGTGCTTCCTTCAGGTACTGAAGTTAGGTGACCTCCAAGTCTTCCCTTTTCCAGGCTAAACATTCCCAATTCTCTCAGCCTTTCCTCGTAGGAGAGGTGCTCCATCTCTGTAATCATCTTGGTGGCCTCCTCTGGATTTCCTCCAATAGGTCAAGGTTCTTCCTGTCCTGGGGACATCACTGTATTTTTAGCTAATCTTTAAATTTCCGTCCTATGTACTCACAGAACGTGGGTGTGAAGACATCAGGAGTGTAATGGAGAACTGTGGGGGTTTTACTGGGGGTGGATCCTTCAGTTTCTTGTTTCTGTTTAGATTTTGCCCTTAGTGTGGCTCCTTTGTGGCGTGACACCACACATTGATTGCTGAGCAGCCTCGTGGCAGGGCTGGACATGGTGAGCCACACTGGCATTAGTGGGACAGAGTGGGGAAACCCAGTTTCTTTTTTCTAGTCATCCTGGGTAAACCAGAGAGTTTACAGTTTGTCAGAAGGGAAATTTTAGGTGATAGCTGTTGAATACAGCTATTTAAATATGCTCACTGTCATGGATTTGCTGAGTGGGATCTCGTTCTCTATCTAACAAGACAAAGCCTAACACAGAAGCTGTCTTTGGGGCTGCTGTTGTACAGGGATGTGAAT
Source organism: Chloebia gouldiae (assembly GCA_003676055.1). Taxonomy (NCBI): domain Eukaryota; kingdom Metazoa; phylum Chordata; class Aves; order Passeriformes; family Passeridae; genus Chloebia; species Chloebia gouldiae. Next base: position 15,048 of record QUSF01000033.1, on the reverse strand, counting down.
GGATCCTTTTCTAACTGATTTTTAAAAATAAGTGACATTAGGGCTTTCCTTGGTTGTTGTGTGCTGAGTTTTTCAATGTGTTTCTCTTCATTATTGGATAAAATAAAAACCTCCACACTTTGGGAAGGGATTGAAGCTGGGCTGCTTTGTAATGCTGCCTTTTTGAAGCTTGTTTAAATGGGTCAAAACTCTCTGGTGCTCCAGTAGTGCATTCTGATAAAGATCTGTTCAGTGAGGTAGTTTGCTGTTCAAGAGTCTGTAGTTAGCAGAGCTCAGCCTGCTGATAGCAACATGTCCAGGGCAGACAGAAAATTACCGCTGGTCAGGGTTGTGGCTGTGTGTTATGGATGGGTGGCTGGAGTGGGATGGGAGAGGAGATGATGAGTTTGAAGGTTTTTAATTGGTATGCAGATTGGTAAAAAACAGTGAATGAACAATTTCTATCCTTGGTTAGAGAGTTGAGTCATGTCCACAGCACTTGCTGTCTGAACAGATTTTTATGAGGGGAGAACCCAAGCAGCTGAGCTCACGGTGTGGAGGAGGGAAGCTGGAATGTCTCTGCTTAATGAGCGGTGTTATGTTGTAACTGATGGATTATTACTTAGCTCAGTCTCTTCAGTTTCAGCCTGGCCACCTTGATGTTTGTCTGCCATTGGCTCTGCTAAGGTGACAGCCCAGAAGTGGAGCTGGCATCTCAGTGTTCCCTGAGTGACTTAGTTGTTGGATGTGTGGCTCTGGAGTGTTGCTGTTGCTGCAGGCCTATGTATTTTGCATTTGTGATTCCAGGAAATCCCCTCTTTTGGAAAGCTGCCTGTGGGGATGTTTTGTGACCTTTCCAGGCTGTGGTTTGCTTGTCTGCTCCAACTGCTCTGTCCATTGCAGTAGCTGCAAGCCCTGGGACTTAAAGGAGAGGTAGTAACTTTCACATTAACTGCAGAGTTAATGCTTCTTTAGGGAGTAGGTATAGCTGTAAGTCGTATAAAAAGCTGTCTCAGATTAAAATGCATGTTTTATGCACACACACAAATTCAGCCTCTGAGGCCCAGGTATTCCAGAGTAAATACCTGCACTTACTGAGTCTTAAATCTGCCTGACTGGTATGTAGCCAGCCCTGTGGGGAAGGGAAGGTTGCCAGCTCCTATTGGCACCTAAAAAAGAAATCAAATCTGACCTTAAATTTTATTTTGCCTTAGTATTTGGCTACAGACAGTGGTTTTAGCACCTGGAAGGCCTAAATTCTGATCCTGTTACTCCTTCTTGGGAAGCTTGGTGGATTCATGCATCAGAGTTGTTTATTTTCTGTGAACTAGGAATGCTCTTCCCTGTATACCTTCCTTAGAGGATTGAGGCTAGAACAGATGATGGAAAAGATACAATACTGCTGTCATTGCAAGCAGTTGCTGCTGTGTGCCACTAAAATGGTGTTCCTGCTGTAGGTTGTCACCCCAGAGAAAATCAGGACAGCTGAGCCAAATAGGAGGTAAAAGAAGGTAGCAGAGATGTGTTGGGCTCTCTCCCTGCAGGTGTGTCGAGCACGAGGCATGTTCCAACCAGAGCCCCAGTTTTGCCTCATTAAACGTTGATGTTCCAATTGCACACTGAAAGGTGTGGCATCTACTTGTATTATGTAACTTATTTTAGTGCCTGGAAAACTTGCAAAGGTACCTTGCTGATGTGTCTGCCAGAACCCTTTTTGGCCTTTATTTACCCTGCTCTGCTCAGGGTAGATGCTTAGATGACACAGTTGAATAGTGAGGTTTATATTCTCCCTAGATAAGATTGCAGAGTTAAGAGTGAAGTGAAGGGAAGTCATTATCAGGGTGTAGCTCCTGTCCTAATTCACTTGTCTGGATTAGGTGTAGTCACCCCCGTCTCAGATGGTGTTTGATTTTCTCATCAGGAAAGCTCAGTCAGAATTCCTGCTCTTCCACCTGCAGAGTGAAAACACAGGTGCTTTATTTTCTGCTCTTGCTGTAAAATGAATAAGTTACAGCTGGTAATTAAGTTTCCAAAAGGAAGCAGATTTGTGCTTCTGTGAGGATGCTGAGAACCTTAAAAAGGTGTTTTCCTTTGCAGTGAATTTTATCAGTACATTCCTATTGCGAGTGAACTCAGGTGCAGCAGTATCCATGGAAGAATTCCTCCTTAATCCCAGCACCTTGATGGAGTTCTGCAGGGTTGATCGTGGTTCAGGCTTACCGTGAAAAAAATCTTAGTTCCACGTTACTGGAGGGAATAAAAACTGGACTTTGTCAGGACTTGAATCCAGAAGATAAACCTGGATAGTAAATGTGATACCAGGCACAGCAGCCTGGAGCTCTGCTCATCACTCAGTCTAAGATGTTCTGGTCAGCTTGGTGTCTGATGGGAAACCTGAGTAAAATGCTTTGTCTGCTGTGTTCTGCTCATCACTCACTGTGCTCCAGGGAAGTACCTGTGGGCATGAGTCCTGTGGCACTGCAGTATAAATGAACTTTCTCTGGTGATTAATCCCTGCACCCAAATGCCCCTGTGTGCACACTCTGCAAAGCCTCGGAGGAATTGAATGTTTCTTTTCATAAGGAAGGTGTGGCTGCTTCATTGATGCTCCCTGTGGATAACACTTGGATTTATTTATCAAGTCTAAACTTGGAAAGAATGTGACTATTATAAATGTGCCTTTTATGCTTTTAAGCTTAAATATTAACTGGCCTAAGAATAAATCATCAGTTGTGTTCTTAGGATAGTTGCTTTTAAAAAGGGCAGTGATTAAAGCTTACAATGCTTAAATGTAGGTTTCAATAAATTATCTGGGCTTCAGAGTGTAAATGACTGGGATCAAGGATGTCGCTTATTTAAATAACTGTTTGATTTGTTTTTAGGGGGAATCTGTAAAGTATTTCTTGGACAACTTGGATAAACTTGGAGAACAAGTAAGTCCTTTTTTATTTTTCTTTCCATTCTTGAGTTTTAAGTAGTCTTTATGATCTCTAGGTTTTAAATAGATGAAATGTAATTAGTGTCTACTCCAATAACTTTATCTTTAGTTAACTCGCACTGTCGCATTATCTCAGCAGTTCATCACTGACATGTCAAAAACACAGGGCAATGCAAGGGCCAGGAGACTTTCTGGAAATAAACCATCTGTCAAAATCGAACAAAAAACAAGCTACAAATGCTTGGCCAGGCAGGAGACTGTTAAAGTAGCTTTTCGAGACTAAATGACATCTAAAAACTACTGGGTTTGGGGTTACGCATCCAGTTAGGAGCTCCAGAGTTAAATCAGTCACAGGTCAATGGTACCTTCCAGGAATATCTACTTTAACATAAACTCAGTAAGGACTGAAGTCTGTTTTCTCTGGAGAAAAACTTGAAATTTCTGTAAAATACTTTTTTTATAGAACTGCTAATTAGCACTTGAATAATGAAGGTATCTGCTGATGTTCATCAGGTCTGGATTGCAGGAATAGCATGTGGAAAAACTGCCTTTAAAACAGGAGTTTTAATATGGTTCTTGAACTCTGTGGGGAGGCAGTTTCTCCATGGTCATTCCCAGCTGATGGTAACAAATGAAGGAATCCAAGCCACTTCAGTGAAACCCTGTTACATCATGCTTAATTTCGTTTTTCTTTTTAACAGATTAAATTTTAAGACAGACTATTTTTCTGCTTTGAACTGTCATTGTTCTAACTAAAGCACTGGTGGTAATTGTGCTTCCCAGATCTCTGGCTTGAAAACTCCAGCACCTGGTCTCTGAATTTGGATTTAGTCTCAAGATGGAAAACTTGGACTTAGGAGGGGATCTGCACTTACTCTAATGAGCTGCTGGACTCTCTGCCAGTGGTGCATTTCTCATGGTCTTTGAATCCAGTGTCTTTCACTTACAAAAGGCTTGGATTTTTCTCCAACAGTATTGGATAGAGTTTTGCAGCTCCACTTTAACGTTCTTCATGGATAAACTTTGGTCCACTCCTTGATTAAAGTGTGTCACTTAGTCAGCAGTTGGGTTTTTTTTACTATTTTTATACATAAACATGCTTACTGCAGGTCTGATGTTTCTGTGGCAGTGCTGTGAATTACAGCTTTTCTGGCTTCAAGTTGGTGTTAAAAATCAGAGGGACTCATCAGGATCTGCTGTTGTAAAAAATGTTACATCTATGAGGGAAAAAGCACTACCTAAGTTTTACTAGTGAAAGATTGGATAGGTTCTTCTGGTTTATTCTTATCTGTATGCAAGACGATGTCTAACAATTGTTTCCCCAAATTGTAAATAAAAGTATTTGTTCTTATCTGATGCAACTGGGCTGACTTGCAACTAAATTGCTTATAAACACATAGATCTGCAATTCAGGTGCCTCTTGCCAAAAGGGAGCTGATAACAGCACTGAGGGAAAAGAACTTAATGTTCAGATTTAATCAGATCAGCAGAATAAGAGTATCCGACAGGCAGACATGCGTGGGATCTCCTGGATTCCTTGCTACTGTGTGTTGCTATTTCAACTGCCAGTGCAGACTGTATGTATCCAAAATACCTCACAGAGAGACTTGGCTTTCCATCTTGTGATTGGATCTTAGTCATGCCTTAAGTTGTAATTTGAACTAGGCAAACAGTGATGTGATAGCCAGAAGAGCTGCTGATAACCAAAGGAACTCCTTTAGAAGAAGCAGACTGCAGTGAATTTGAGAAAGGAGATAGGAGAGTCAGGAAGAAAGCACGTGTTCCAAATCAGTATCAATGTGAGGATGCTTGAGAGAAAAAGCCACTTATTGACTATGGCAAAACATTGAAAGAACTTGGAAAATAATCCTCAGTGCCATCCAAGGAAAGTACTCACCTGATACTGCAGTCTTCAGACATGGAGAATGGGATCAGCACTGAGAAAGGGGCAAGCTGCTTGTGTTCCAATGATCTGGGCATGAGGGAGAAAACATAATTGTCCTTCAGAAAGAGAGCTAAAATACTGGGAGAGTTCCTGAGAGTTGTGTTTGGTCTCCTGTAGCAGATGGTGGCTGGATACCAGCACTGAACACAGAGCCCTCATTTGCTGCCTGTTGGATCAGAGTAGCCAACATCCAGGATAAAACATGGAGTGGTTTGGGTTGGAGGGGACCTTAAAGATACCCAGTTCCATAGTAGAATGTGGAAATATAGAAGTGGAAATCTCTTGAAAGGATTCTCTTTGTGTCTTCAAGTGTGGAAGGAATTTTCAACAAGTAATAGTACTCAAGAGGGAATTTGTCAGGAATTCTGGGGATAAGCTTGTTCTTGAAAGCTTTACTGAATAAACATTACAGGCCAACTCCCAGGAGAGTTTGCTTTGTGCCCTTGTTTCAATATTGAAGGTGCATGAGGCTTTGCCTATTATATTAGTTGGTTTTATTTATTTACATAATTTAGTAATTTCAGTCACTCCTGAGCTTTCCTAAGACTTTTTCCTTTTGCTCTGGGAAGCTGAGAATAACTTCCTGTAAAACAAAAGAATATACATTCCCATTTGGAAGCTGGAATGAGTGTTGAACCTGTGACACTCTTGCCTACATGTTGACAGTCAGCTTTGCTCAAAATCCCTTCACATGTGCCCAGTGACATTTCATACAGTCCCTGCACTGCTTTTGCTGATTGTTCTCCTCTGCCTAATTTCAGTAGAAAAGACCCAAGATACATTTAACAAAGGGAAAAGTCTTATCACCCTTTAAAGTTGTCCATTAATCAGACAAGGGGCTGACAGCACCTCTTTTGGTCAGTTTGGAGGGAACTGGATGTTGCTTTAGCAGTTCTCCTCCCCTCCAGATTTCGGTGCTGTGGGGTTTGGCTGTGTACAGTGCTGCAGCAAAGGCTGCAGGGTGGGGAGCCTGTGCTTCAGAGCTGCTTTGTAATTTGTGCCACGATAAAAATCAGTGCCTTAGTCATGGGCAGCTCGGGAAAAGGAACCCAGAGTTCAGACACAAAGCCCTCTCTCTCAAGCTTCACTTTGGAACTTACTGGGTAAAGCAAAGTGATCCTTGAGCTTTTGAAATGTTGCACTTACTTCATGATTCTTAAATTTTATTTTCGTTGTTTGAGCTTGCCCAGCTGCCTTAAACTTGGGATACAAATACTGAAATAGCCATGGTGCTGTGTGACTGTTCCCCCACCCAGCTGACTGGTTGAATCAGGCTTTCTGAACCTTGCTCTTGCATGTCTTTACAAAAGCTCCAAGTGTGGGTACTGGCACTGTCAAGGAAGATCATAGATCATTCACTTTTTTGACAAGAGACTGAAATTCCAAAACTTAATCTGCACTCTCTGGAAGGGTGAGAAATGCTGGAAAAATAGAAGGAAGAGTTTCCTTAACATGTGAACAACAAGGTTCTAAAGTCCAGCAGAGGCAGCTGTGTGGTAGAGATGCACTTTGCAGATAACAGAAAGGCTTGGACCATAGACCAAAGTGTAATTCTAGGAATGAAGAAATCCCCAATCCAACTGTTGAATTTCATGCTGTCAAAAACCAACTAATAAGAATTCCTCTTCATCTGCATCCATTGATGATGTTCGTATAACAATCAAAAAAAAATAGTCTCTTGAATACCTCTTAAATTCTGAGGAAAGGTGAGCTGGAGGACTTCAGGATACAGCTCTCTGTGTCCCCCAGGCTGGAAAGGCACTGCTATCCCCAGCTCTCCATTTCTTCTTCTGTTCTTGTACTCATTGCACAGTAAATTTTGGGCAAAGTCAGGCAGTATGAGCTCACCAGTGTGCACTGATACAGCAGGATGCAAAGATGCATGGCACAAACACAGGAAGTTGCTTAGGTTTTAGTTTTCAGGCATAATTGATTGCTTCAAAGTTATTTAGTGCAACAGCTGGTTTTTTTCTGGAAGCAGTCCTGCACTTTGCAGGAGAGCATGGGAAGAGTGGAGAGCCCACAGTTGGCATAGGATATCCGATAGTTACTGGTTTGAGAAAACTGCTTTAGAACCCATTTGCTGCATTGTAGTGTTGGCAGCCAGTGTTGTGGGAAGGGAATGAAGGAAGCATGAAGTGATCCAGAATGAGGGAAACTGGCATGAGGAGGTTGGCTCTCCTCCAAGGTTGGTTATGGGTCCTTGTCACGTGGCAAAGGGAAAACTTCTTTGGGGTATGTATTCTGATTTAATATTGGGTGTGTTTCCTGCTTTGGCCTCCAGCTCTTTCCCAAAAGCTCCAACATTGGCATGGAAATCCACATCCATGTCTTTTATTGAAAACCTTGTTCTGTTCCTATGCAGGCTGCTCTCTCCACTGCAGCTCAGCTGTGCCCATACCCATGATCATATCCTAATGAAAAAACTCTCCCTATTTTTATAGGATTACCTTCCCTCACAGCAAGACATCCTGCTGGCACGAAGGCCCACCAAAGGGATTCACGAGTACGACTTTGAGATCAAAAATGTCCCTTTCAAGATGGTCGATGTGGGCGGGCAGAGGTCGGAACGGAAGCGGTGGTTCGAGTGCTTCGACAGTGTCACATCAATATTGTTCCTGGTGTCCTCCAGCGAGTTCGACCAAGTGCTCATGGAGGACCGGCAGACAAATCGCCTCACGGAGTCCCTGAACATTTTTGAAACGATAGTCAACAACCGGGTGTTCAGCAACGTCTCCATCATCCTCTTCTTAAACAAGACGGACTTGCTCGAGGAGAAAGTACAGAAAGTCAGCATCAAAGACTATTTCCCAGAGTTTGAAGGGGATCCCCACTGCTTAACAGATGTCCAGAAATTCCTGGTGGATTGTTTTCGCACGAAACGCCGGGACCAGCAGCAGAAGCCCCTGTACCACCACTTCACCACTGCTATTAACACAGAGAACATCCGGCTAGTTTTCCGTGATGTTAAGGATACCATCCTGCACGACAACCTCAAGCAGCTGATGTTACAGTGATGTGCAGAAAGACTGCTTTATTTCAGTAACTCTTGTGTGTTGTTTTTTAACTAGAAGTTTACAGCAGGAATAGAGAAATCCAGATCCTGTCAGACTTCTTGATATGTGGCTAAAAGCTGCTGCTGAACACATTATTGCCAATTTCTGCAGAAATTCAGGCTTAATCTCTTCCAGTGTAGCTTCAAGTTGACTCAAGTTGTAATTTTATAGCAGACCTATGTCTAAGTTACCTGTAAAGTGGTAAATTTGACCTTTTACCAGCATGTGTATTATGCTAGAAAATTCAGAATTCCAAGTCGAAACGTCAATGAAATTGTTGCAATTATTAGACTGTGGCAGTAATTTAAGGTGGGAGGGGGGGAGAGAAAGAAACTTGTCACATCTAACTTCATTGTGAAGACTGTGATACCATAGCTGACTTATGATTTCTCAGGTCTGTTTTTGGTTAGAAATCCCATCAGATCCCTTGCTGGAATCACCTCTTTGCAGCCCTTTTCTGGGTGTAATGTACTTCCTGCTTCAGTATAAATCGTGGTGTTGGGTTGGAATAGGAGATGCTTCAAAAATTTGGAAGATGAGGAGTTTCAGACATATCTATCAGGAAGTGCTGAGTCCAGTGAGGGGGATTAATGGTTGGCACAGTACACGGATTCACTCCAGAGGCGTCCCCACGTCTTGGAGCCATGGCAAAGCACAGAGCACTCTGATCAATCCTCTTGGCATTCTGGTGTGGGAAGGGGGGAGCAAACCCAGCTTGTGTTTTTTATCTTCACTGAGCAGATGTTACCTGTGGCTCACCTGTTCTGGGAGCGCTTTAACTTAGCACTGCTTTATTTGAACTCCCTGCCTCCTCCCCAGGCGCCTCCTCCGAGTCAGGAGCGTTTGCTGATGGAGAGAAGGACTTGCAAACCTAAGTGCCTCCTTGTGTTCTGTCCTCCTCTGGTATTTTCAGTGGCCTTATGAATTCCCAGCAGAGGCCTTGTGTAGCTGACACCGTGCAGATGAATGTTTTCTTCTGAAAAAATTCAAGGCCGTGTCCCAGCAGAATGTGCTTCAGCTGATGAGGTTCTTTCTGAGACTTTCCAGTTGGGTCTAAGCAATCCTAAGTGTACTTGAGCCAGATATGTTGCACAGCCTCTTCCAGAGTGCTGCTTGTGATTACCCAAAGTACTTTTGCAATTTTGTTTAATTTCTTAAGGGGAGTTGTTAGCATCGCCATGTGATTAAAAGAAGAAATTATAATAATAATAATGAAAAATAGTGAAAATAAAGCAATCCTGATGTACCCCACAGCGCACTGCAAAAAGAGAGTGAGATTGTGATATAAAAATCAGTGTCCCTACCACATTTCCCCCAGGCTGCAGTGGTGTGGGCAGTTCAGCTGCCACTCTGCCCCGTGGAATTGGCCATTTCCTGTGGATCATGCTGGTGGCCAATCCTTGAGTACTTTTTTATTCTCATCCCACGAGCCAGGGGTGACATGGTGGTGTCACTGCTGGGAGCAGTGGCCCTGCCAGGACATAGGAAAGCTGCCTGTCTCCTGAACTTAGCCTTTACTTACTGTGATTGTAAGTTGTATTAACATCTCTGTACCTCGTTCTCCTGGCAGTAGAAGGGGAGTAGTGTATTTTTATTTAGTTAGGTGCTTTGAAAGACCTCTATTTTTTTATATCATCCAGTGAATAGTCATAGGTTAGTCTGTGATTCTGGCCATCAGGCACTGTTTGGGGAGGAAAGAATTCTGAAAAGAGCTTGGGAGAAGTCACAGTGCAGAATCTAAACATAATCCTAAAGTCTGGATGCAGCACTGATGTCAGGAGGGTTAAAAGAATCTTGGATGGGGATATTTAATGTAGATTTTGTCTCTACTGGACATGGATTATTTCTGATTTGGTGTGTTCAGGTTATATGTGAGCAATTCAAGAAGGAGCATGAAGCAGAGACCTCAGGAAAGGCTGGTGAGGTTCTTTCAAGGACTGAGCAACACACCTGTGATGGGAGCACAAGTTCTCCTTTTGTCTGTAAATGCTCCATGAACAGACACAAACCTCTGGTGGCCTCCCAGTCCAGTCTTGGAAAGCAGAAAACAAATTCCTGCCCTTGGTTGTCAACAGGAGGAGCTGGGTTGGTTTTTCCTTTGCTGAAAATTATCTGAATAAGTGTCTTCTCAAAGCAGAGACATACATCTGATTAAAACAGTTGATTTGGAGAGGTCTGCAGTAGGGGCTTTGGGAGGGTGTCAGATCAGATGATTGCAGAAAAGACTAAAGACTGGTTGTGGATGATAGGGTGAGTACCAGGGATTTGTCTAAACTAATTTATATGAAGTGTTGATGAATTTTTTGTCAGTGGAACCTGTTAATTTACTGAAGATTCTCAAAACTGATGTCAGTATAAGGATGTAGCCAGGGTCACCAAGGCAATGGGCACTGCTGACCTTGGCTAAAGTGGGGGAAATTCCCCAGAACCACCACACAAATCCCTGTTCTGAGTCCTTTCAGATCACTCTCCCTGTGAACCCCAGGGTGTGTAAGAGAGCAAGGGGGACCCCAGTGCTGGGTCACCCGTAGGCCCTGGTAGATAAAGCACTATATGAATCTCAGGCAGAAATGAATTGTTTTAATGAAATAACTGAGTCAAATCACTCGGGTTTCCCACTCCCAGTGCCTGACAGGGGTGAGGCAATGCACCTGGATGTTCCTGTTTACATGGTTCCTGTGTTACCCTACAGCCAAAACCCCAAATCAGCACCCGTGTCCATCTTCATGAGCTCCCTGAATGGAGCACACCTTGGGCTGGTGTATTTCCTGTTAGATTCGTTCCTACATATCATTTGTTTGTAGCAGGACGTAATTCTGGTACAAGAGCTGAAGGGTTGATGTTCTGAACAGGCTGAGTTTTGTCCTGAAACAATCAGAATTACAATTCAGGACAGTTTTGTCCTGAAACAACCAGAATTACGGTTTGCTGGTGGAAGTAAAGCTTCCTCATGGAAACCAGTCTGTGGTACAAGGTTGGAATGTGTTCCTAGTGAAGGTGGGAAAGCAGATAGAAACTGAAGTGTCCCAGAAAATCAAGTTTCCCAAAATTCCTTCGTTCTCTTTGCTGGAGTGAGCTGTGTTCTAAAGATCACTGACCGTATGGAGATAAACCACTGTCCTGTACAAGCTGTACTTGAAGGTGAAATTGGTGTTTTAGTGACTGTTCCCTGCTGCAGAGTATTCAGCTGAGATGATTGATACCTAAAAACTGTGGCTGTTCATCAGGGCTTTAAAAATGTTACTCTTTTATATATATATATATTGTACGTGGGAGCATAAGCCATCAGTTTGTGTGAAACTTCAGCTTTCTTCTAGAATAACTGCTCTTAAAAAAAAAAAAAAAAGTCAAGTTGAACTCAAAGGCTGTTCATGGGGCTTGTTTGTGAGTAGCTTTAAATTCAGCATTCCCCAGCAGAGTGATGGGGTGGGTGGGTGTTGCTGGTGCCTCCCAGCCCGGGTGGGAGCAGCCCAGAGCACCCCCTGGCAGTTCCCCTCCAGGACGGTTGCAGAAGGTTCCTTTTCCAGCAGCACTCCTGTTCCACGCCCTCGGGACGTCTCCTGCCCTGCAGGTGGTTCACCCGTTCACTTTACAGCTCTTGTCTCTCTGATGGTACCGTTAATGTAGTTTTTAATTACACAGCATTGCAATACAGTGCCATTTTGCAATTTCTTTGCATTGTACTTGAAAATAAGTTGAATTGCAGACTATTTAAAACCGCTTTCCTGCGCTTTCAGTAGCAGTGAGAGCTTACCTTATGTGAAGCCTTTATGTAAAAATATATTTTATAACAACCTCATAGATCTTTAACAAAAACCAAGATTTGTATTAGCTTTGTATAAATGTTTGTGGCTTACAATTTTATATGTTTAACTTTTTATAAACTTTCCAGGGACTACTTTTTATTGTAAATTTTTTTTCTCTCCTTGCTTTAGTTTAAGATTGGCAATAAATTATTTCTAAGGGAGGTCTTAGAAGAAAAAGCATCACTTCTTTTTTATAAAACGGTTAAATCAATTCATAGTTTCAAACCTCTTACACTTGCTTGTACATTGCTCTGTACATACTCTCCAAAAGTGTTGCCTTTCAGCTATTAATATTTGCCTTGTGTACAAAAATTACTGACTATGAATAAACATATACAGCCTCATGTTGGTGTGATGAAATCATTTGTTCTGTTTATTAACCAGCACAGGCAGCCAGCTGACTCTTTTTGTTGGTTGGCAGAGCCCGGCTGGTTTGCTCCTGCAAACACATCTTGTGTTTCAAATAAAATATGTAACAGAGTCAAACAAACTCTGCTCAGAAGGCTCCTCCAGGTCCTGCTCAGCCTGATGACTTTGTCCCCAGCAGGGAGGCACCAGGAAATTGCTGACTTGCACTTGACAGCCAGTTTTGTGCTCAATATTTAAAATATTGATGGCACTCGGGTGTGTTCTGCGACAAACCTCTATGAATTATGGATCTTGATATAGCACAGTTGATTTTTTTTTTAATCTCTTTTTGACTAAGCCAGCCTCTGCCTCCTGGAGAAGAGGCTCACTGGCTGCAGCATTTTGCAGCATAACATTGATTTCTCATCATTTTTTTTTCTTTGCATCCTGTTTCCCGAGATGCCTCCTGAGGAGTAAAACCAAGCCCACCTAGAGCTCAGCTTAACAAGTCATGTTGGGTTTTATAATCCAAATATCACAGGTGTAATGGCATTGCCTTCACCTGGGCTGCTGGTGAAGCTTTTGGGGACCAAAGCCTTGAGCAAATTGGTCTAGTGGAAGGTGTCCCTGCCAGGGCATGGGGCTAGAATTGGATGAGCTTTAAGGTCCCTTCTGACTCAAACCGTTCCATGATTTTATGATAATTCTATGAAATAATTTATAAATATTAAATAATTTATTCTTAGGAATAGGATAGTGGTGTTGGACTATCCTGGGCTCTGATCATCTGACAACACTGATGTGCTGGGGGCTGAAGTGCTGGGAAGAGCAGAAGTGGAAAAAAGAGCATGTTCCGGGATTTATTTCCAGAAGGAAGTGAAGTTTCTTCACATTTGCAACACTTGATTTACCAAAACACCTCATTACAGTGCTGAATGTAGGTTGGGTGTTCAAGCCTCTTCCTTCCTGTTAAAGTAACTCGGTGATTGCACAATAACTGACAGGAGGGATTAAAAATGCAGTGGGGCGGTGCCCAAAGTGTCCCTGGCTGTCCCAGGGAACAGGAGGTGCGTTCAGAGCTCACCTTGGTCCTGTTCCTTCTGGGGAGCAGAGGTGACCATGGAGGGCAAAGTGCTGAGGAGCAGCTGCCAGGAGAGAGATCCCATCTGGAATCTGCCTGGAGATGGGGCAGGAATCTGGTCTGGCACAGACCCTGCTGGGTTTGCCCTCTAAAACAGGACAGGTGATGGCAGGGAGGCACTTCTGACCCCTCCACCTGACTGACCACTTGTGTTTTCCACACCAGCTGAAGTGTTCCCAGTGTATGTGAAATTTGAGTTACTGGATTAAATTGGTAAGAAGGACGTCATCACTCTCTACAGCTCCTGAAAGGTGGCTGTGCTCAGCTGGGGTTGGGCTCTTTCTCCAGAACTGACAGAACCAGAGGTCACAGCCTCAAGCTGCACCAAGGGTTGGATATTAGGGGAAAAAGTGTTTTATAAAAAGGAGATAAAGTTGTGGAATGGCTGCCCAGGGAGGTGGTGGAGTCACCACCCCTGGGTGTGTTTAACAAAGCCTGGATGTGGCTCTGGGTGCCAGGGTTTGGCTGGGGTGTTGGGGCTGGGTTGGACTCGATGATCTTGGAGGTCTCTTCCAGCCTGGTGATTCTGTGATTCTGTGATTCTGTCCATTCTGTAACCCAGGTGGATCGAGTCCCACAAGACTTTGCAGCAGTGTTTTATTTGTACCTAACTTCAGATGCTCTTGGATTGCCTTTCTCTGCTTTCTTTTGTGCACACGAGGAGCAAGACATTGCTTCCAGCTGGAGTGCAATTCCCACAAACAGCGTTTTCCTGGGCTCTGGGCTCACTGCTCAGAGCAGCTCCTGCCATTTCCAAGCCAGCCCTGCTGCAGGCTGTGAAGTGCTCCGTGGCAGAGCCAGCGCTCAGCCTGGGCCCAGCAAACAGGCAGCAGGTGACTCGGACATGAGGAGTGCAAACACCCCCAGTGAGATGCCAGGGGAGAGCAGTCCCTGCCCCTGAGCTGCTGCTCTGCCCAGCTCTGGCTTTGATTAATTGCTGAGCACTGGCTCTGACAAACCTGGACCTGGGGCTCTGCCACGCTGCCTGCAGCTCCACACAGAGTTAATATTTAAAGGCTGAGCACTCCCAAGCTGTGAGCAGCAGGTTCTGTTTGCTGCTCCTGGGGCAGGGAGGGCTCCACAGCACTGCAGGGGGAGGCAGGAACATGTTTGTCAGCAGATCCAGGGCGTGAATAAATCCCATTTCTCTGCCTGGATGGCTGGAAACGTAGTGACCCACTAAGATGATGCTGATCAGTGCAGACTGGTTTTTATTAATTTAGGACTTGCAGAGCAGGAGGAAGCACGAGATCCTGTGCATCCAACAGTATCCAAAGTGAGTTTTTCCCTCTCCCAGTATTCAGTAGTGGATCTTGCCTGTATAAAAGATGCTGATGCCCTTCCCAGGATTCTGCCCATTGACAGACAGCATCTTAGAGCCCAAATCCCTGCCTGATGTCCAAACCTCTGTCCTGTCCAGCACCAGGCCAGCTTTGGTGGCTGTTAGCCAGGCTGCAGGTGCTGTCCTGTCCTCTCTGTTGTCACCTGCAGCCTGGAGCACAACCAACTTCTCTGACGTAGCAAAAAGCCACCTCAGTCAGATGCAGAGGGGAAGCAGGAGTGGAACAAAGGAGAAGGACATTTAATGTCACATCCCCGTTGCCCCAGACAGCCTTTGTGCTGCTCAGGGGCTGAGTGACTGTTTCCAAGCTGACCATATTCCAGTCGGGGAAGTTTGGGGGGTGCCAGAGGCCGTGAATAACTCACCTCCAGGGAGTGACCCCTCCCTGCATCCAGCTGTCCCTGCAGTGCCACCACCACCCCACGGGAGGTTCAGCTCCTCTCTGCACCCCCAGTCTGTGCCTGGGGGCTGGTTGTTGTTTTCAGCTTTTATT
>QUSF01000032.1:7200259-7246745 GCA_003676055.1 Chloebia gouldiae | reverse complement strand
GGGGGAGGTTTACAAGTGATTATATACTCTGGCAGTTTCAGAAATTCATAATTGCTATTACAAGTTCTATAATTTGACTGAAAGAGATCCAAGATGTTCAAGCAAATAGATAATTTTTCTGGATAATTTTTTAATTCCTTCCTATTTATCTGAATTTTGAGAACTCTGGGGCAGGAAGCACTGTCTTAACTTTTTTTTAATCTAGACCACCAAAACCTCTATCTAGTGCCATAATTTAAAAAAAAAAAATTAATCAACCCTTGTTATTTTATGAAAATATAAGTGATATGAAAAGACAGTTTTAGGGCAGTAGACTGGCCTATCTAAATGCCCTCTCATAAATTCAGAGGCAGAGAGCTGAGGAAGAACGGAAGTAAAATCCGTTCTTTTGCTGTTTGAATTTGAAAGAATGAAAACTGTTTCTTTATAATCTTAGTTGTGTGAACAAGCAGATAAATGCATTATGTGAGTTTGTAAGGTACAGTTCCACAAATTTTTTCCCTGTATTTTCATTGCTTTTCACTGTTGTCACTCTCAGTCTGCAAATTTCTGTTTCTTTTCAGTATATGAAGTGATCTAATTTTAGGTAGATGACTTAATGATTTCTTTATCCATTAGTACTGGATTTATTTTTTCTGAAGAACTTCCTATAAGACACTTCTTCATCAGGAAAGTCCCCTCCTATTCCAAAGGGAGATAAACTTGACCTGAGAGAAGAAATAAAATGAGTAAACACTGTTTATGCCAATCTTATTTACTCAATCCTGAATCTTTCATTATAATGTTAGGCTGTGATTAAAAGCTTTAGCATAAGTCTTACTGTGTAGAAGAGTTAATTAGATTTTAAGGTGATCATTCTTGCATTTATGTTGTTTGCTGCAATGTTGTGATTACGTAGTAGTTTGCATATTTTACTCAGAATGCAGTCCAAATTATTCATTACAATTGACATGGAAATTATGAGTTAAAAAGAAATTCTAGTGTAGTTTTTGTTGGAGAAGTAATGGGATTTAGTTTAGTCCAAAACTCCTTGTATCTTTCACTTGGGGACTATTGAAAGACTGTTACACTGAGTACAGGTTACAGAAGTTGCTGAACTCTCTAACCAGCAGAAAATGTCATCTTCAAATCATATAGACTTTTTTGTCTTCCGTCTGGATATTTCATTAAGAAAAAGTACTGTGCTGTGCAAATGAATGTTTGGGTTTGACTTCTTCTTAACTCAAGTATATTTCTTCAACAATTCTAGAAATGAATATAGAATATTCAGGCTAATATTATATGAATAGTAATAATTTTAAAGTAATTCTTTGCATTTCTGAATTCCTTTTGGTCTGGGCAAGACATTATAATGGTGACTAAAATATAAGAAAATTTTGTATGTCTGAGGCAGAGGCAGGATTAGAAGTCAGGAATTTAAGGTTCTAATTGCCTCATGTTCTCTAAACACTTGATAAAAACTGTTGCTCTAGGATTTCTTTTCCAAACATTTGAATGAAGTTTTGATACTTCATTCAAAATTGACTTAAAATCTTAAAAAGCAAGTGATTCATCACATTCTTTCCTTCAGAATTCATTACACAATTTTATCTGTAATGCCCTCTACAAATTAAACAGCAGCAACTGCATTGCAAGTTATTCTAGAATGAGAATAGAACAGGTGAGATTGCAGTGTGGGATGTGGTGCAGTGTGTGCAGTGTGCAGTTAGTCTACTGCTAAGTCAGTAGACAAAAAAATTAAGATATTCCTCTCTACTCTTTCCCAGTTCTATGTGCAAAAGAATTAGTGAATTCTCCTGAAGTAGGTTGTACACTAAGTATATAACCATACCCCAGAGGGTTCTTCACAGTGGTCTGAGCTATTAGTGCATATTTGTAAACCACAAAGGGAGCATGAAACATGTCAAATCTAATTTTATCATGGGAAAAAGATCTTCTGAATACTGAAATAGAGTAAATTATGTATTTTGGTGTTAGTCTCAACACTGACAGGGAAACCTAATAAAATGTGTCTAGATTAAACTGGAAGTGGGGGTGCCAGACTGGAAAGAAGATTACAAAGTGCTGAGATAAGAAAAAATACAAAAAGTTTCTTAGCTTGGTAACTTATGAAGATTTTGTTTGTTTGTTTTGAAAAATGCAGCAAGTAAAAATTTTTAAATTTTTGCCTCAGGAAAAAGGGTAAACATAATTATAGATTTAGCAAACAAAATAGCTAGGAAAAAGATTCTTCACATCCAGAAAAGTTGGCTAGTTGAAGTTTGGGGATAAGTCATATTTTTGTGTCATTTCTGTGTAGTGAGTCATGAACAAGACATCTCCAGGTCCTAAAACTTTCAAAACAATCTGTCTTGATAAGCCAGATTCCTACAGGATAAATAATTAAATAATTAAAAATTATGATTATTCACTGATTAAGTGTGACAGTTTTTCAATCATGCTAGATCACAGAATCAGTTGGGGAAAAAACAGTTCCTGAGTCTTTGTTCTTGAACATCCAAATACTGTGTTCAGCCTCACTTGAAAAGCTCATTAAAATATCCCTCTTCTCATTTCATTTTTGTAGGGGAAATGGTTGCTTAATAAAGGTAGTTTATATAAAGTATGCCAAAAGCATAAAATCTGTGAAATGTTCATGACTGTGTTTTCTCTTACACTTTCAGTTGTTTTACTTGTGTACCACCCTTCACAAGTAATTCCAATTGCCTTTGGAAAATATGTTATCAGAGGAATGTGACACAAACTTGAATGATAGTAGACTGGAGAATTCTGCCCCAATACACTCCTTTGAAGAACCTGTAATTACAGATCAGAACTAAAATTCATTTGGTTTACCCATTGAACAGTGTTTCCTAAAAGTTTTGAGCAGTCTCATTCATTCTTGATGATCTTGGAAGGACTAGTCCAAAATATTTACAAAATAAAGGAGTCATTTACATGTTCAGCTTTCAAGGCTTATAATAATTAAAAGCACAATCTACTACATTGTTTTAAATTACGATGATTTTCTAATATAGTAAGAGTTTATTTGAAAAGCCTTGGGGGTTCTTAATAAAGATGGTCTTCATGAAGAGATTTAAAAATGGCCTTTTCTGGAACAAGAAGATGCAAGCCATGGTCATACAAGATACATCAAGTCTTGGCTTTCCACTGGTTCCTGAATATTAACTGGACTTTGGTAGCCTTAGTAGCTGTCTTCAGTAAACTGGAAAAAGTCACAGCAACCCAGTAAGAAGACAGCTATTTCTCTCCTGACATCTCATTCTTCTTCCTTTTGCCTTCATTTATGGTGATAGAGATTTCCTCCCACCCTCCCACTCCCCCCTATGCTGCTGAATGTGCCTGAAGTGGTAATTCTAACAAAAGTAAAAGTAAAATATCACAGTAAAGCCAAAAATACCACTCTAAACTTACTGTCCTCTGTGGTGGCAAGCATTTTATTATTGCAATGCTACTTTATTATTACATTTTTAGTACTTTATTATTACATTTTTCATTGAGTTTTGTTAATATGGTTGATGGTAACTTTGTTTTATGGAGCTGGAAAGTTTCAATATCTAGTGAATAATCCACACCACACTACCTTTAATGAAGATAAGGGAGTATTGCATACTTGAGCAATTCTCTTTTTCTTAGATGCTATTTGAGATTGGTTGTAATCAATCAAATTGACATTTTTTTCTATACCATCATTCCAAACAATAAAATATAAGTTAACAATAAGAACATAAAAATGATCTTTTCATGTGTATCTGCTGCACTTAATCTTTAAATCCATTTCTGTAGTTTATTGTTTGTTTTAAAATTGTCATATTAGTTGTGGCTATATGCAGGAAAACCTGGTGAAATGGATATCTTTATACATTTTTCATGTCACAATTTTTTATCTGAACAGTAGTTTGAAATTGAGATTTAAAATATAAGTTCTGAATGTAAAAGTGTGGAATTTCAGCAGTAAAGAAGGAGTAGATCATAATATTATGAACTATTCACCAATGTATTAGTTTTTAAATGTCACATGCAAAAATGCCTATAGAAAAAGAGAAATTGCCATATTAAATAAAATAATGCTTTCCTAGAATAAAATTAAGTTGTGGGTTTCAAATATTGATGGCTAAACAGTTTCAGGTTTCCACATGGCAGGTTTGCATGTCTTGCACCAAAGCCTGTATGCTTTTTGAGCTCTGTTTAGAATTTTTTTATTTCCTTGCTGCACTTTGAAAGCAACCTGATCTTTTTCATTGCATCCTCATTACTCTTATTCTTCTTTGATAGGCAAAATATTTCTGTGTAAGAAAAACTTATTTTGCTGTCCAACTTTCTGAGAAAATGAGAATGATCAGAGTAGCTCACAATTTACATATTTGGCATTGAAATTGTATGTTTCAGATAAATGGGTGTTTCCAGAGAGGCTCACTGAGAGTATTCAGTTGGATAGGAAGGAGCACTTGGGAGCTACTGAAAGTTCAACCTGCTGTAATTTACCCTCAGCCCAGAATGCCTCTGTTGAACATCACAGCAGGGAAGCAGCTGATCAGCAAAGGAGTAAGAAAGAGGTTTTCACATTTTCATCAAAACCTCAATCAGCTCCTTACGGAAAGTCTCCAAATATATCACCAGAAAGTTACGTTTTCCCACTGGAATTGGAGCTAGACAGTAACGGAGAACATGAGCAAAGCAGAACTGAAGAGAGCTTTGAAGGAACTGACAGCAGTGAGGAGGTAGGTCACTTTGTGCATGTAACTCTTGATAAAGCAGTCCTCATCCTCAAACTCCTAGGATGAGATTCTGTCTTCAAGCCAGACAGGGAGGATAAATCATCTTTTCCCCGTACACCAACAGGTAGATTTGTCTCTGTCATGTTGCTGTATCTAACCAGATACAGGACTCAGTGCAGGTGTACCCTGTGTAACAAGTTGACAAAAGAAACCTAACTCTGTCAGCCCCTATGCTAACAGAGAGATTCCAAAACTGTGCATCACTGCTACAAAAAAGATTTTAGGAAAGCCTGCATCATAGATATGAGTGAGATTCAAGTCCTTTATGGTTGCTCAAGACTTCAGTAAATAAGACTTCATTGTGTCTTTTAAAACTGCAAATGGAGACTGGTTTTGCTCATTGACATTGTTGAAAGTGAAATACAAAATTCCAGCTTTTGAATGCCACTTGATTATTTGATTATTGGTATTTCTGCTGCATATCCTGTCTGAGCATCACCAACTTTAATTCTTTTGCAATGCAGAAATCTTCCAGCAATGAAATTAATTAAAGAAAACAATTTTTTAGTATATCTATTTTAGTATCATTTTATACTATATAGAATTTTGCTGAATTGTGAATATATGCAATAATTTCATTATGTCATAAGAGTAACTGCTAAAGTTCCTATTTTTATGAACATTCTAGTATATTTCACTTTTAACTATAAAATTTGTTTCTTAGAATTTGAATCTGTAGCTCACAGTAGAGAAGTAAAATGTAACTGAGTTGCATAATAGCAAGATGGACTGAATTTAACTGTTTTACAAAATAACTCAGGGAATAAAATGATAACTTTCCAAAATGTGTACCATTAATGAAACTGAGGGATTATCTTCTTGAACATACATTTCATGCTGTGTAATCCTGGGCTCACTGAAGTCAGTAACAATCTTGGATCATTTTCATGTGCAGCAGGATTGCACCTCAGCTGTGAGAGGCACTGCAGGTGATGCTGCCTTACATCCTCTGTGGGAACATATGGCAGAGGAGCAGCATCATGAGATGAGGATGAGGCTGCTCTCCTTTCTTTCTTGGGAATAAGAACACTGAGGCAAACACTAGATGCACTCCTGCATTATTTCCCTTTCCATCTGTTCAGTCCTGCTGATAGCTGTTGAGATGGGGTATGAGTGAACATCATACACTTGATTCATGGAATATTTTGCAGAGACTTTTTTAGAAGCATGGATATAAGGTTAATAAACTAACCTCTAAATTCTTAAATTGTATTCAAATGGTAATGAATATGATATCCACTACCATATGATTACCACAGCAGAGCAAAGTGATCTCAGCAGCAGTTACTGCTTCTACATTTAAGTTGAAGATGCAATGTGAAAATATGGAATATTAATAATTCAATGGAAAGACATTGTCATGGACACATTGCTTAGCTTTGGTTTACAGCTGTAATGAATGCTATTCAAATTATGATCAGGTAAGACACAGGTTTTGGAGGTTACCAGCATTCAAAATCTGACCTGACATTTTGAAAAGTGGAATCAGCTTCAGATGTAAGAATATGTTTATGGTATAGTCAGTGTATTTCCCATGAAAAGCAGCTGTTTTTCAGAATCCTTGTAAATTTAGAAACAGGAAGGAGATTAAAGAGAGATTTTGAAGTGTTAAGGTTATGTAAAACTGAATTGTGTAATGATAAGAGGGAACCAACCACTCTTGCTTTGTTTCCTAAATTTAGGATGACAACAGTGAACTCATCCAGAGTACTGAGAACATTAAGAACAGCCACAGTAGACAAGGAACACCTGATTCAGCAGTTTTTAAAGAGATTCCATTAAATAAGATGTCACAGAGAAATGAATACTCGAAGAATAAGGAACACAGCAAATATAACTTTGAAGAGGCCATCTTATCAAAACCACAGAGTTCCACCACGAGCAAAACAGAATCTATTAGCTTTCAGAGAACTTTAAAGCCTGTCCTTTCTCTTTCTCCAATTCAAAGTAAATCCAAATCCTTTAGAGTAATTAGAAATGTATCTAGAGAAACTGAAAGATATGAAGGAGTTTCAGATCAGTTCGAAAGATCTGTCAGTAAAACATCTCTCAAGAAAGTCTCAAATGGAAATTCATGTCTGACAGCACAAACTTGTGTAAGTGATTTTTACTTTGAAATTGAATTACTAGATTCTACAGAGGAGCTATATTAGATATACCCATTTGCATGAAGTGATTAATAGTACATCTTTCATTCAAATATATGCTGGTTTCATCATAACTGCATTTACTGTGCTCAGTCTGTTGAAAGTTTATTTTGTAGGGGTTTGTGGTACACAAAATAATACTCCAAATAAAAAAGAAATCAAAAAGGTTTGTAGACAAAAAGATGTGTCATTGAGCAACTCACATTTTGTAAATAAATTAGTTAGAAAATAGTTTGGGGCTGAAAGGTTACAGAGGAAATTTGGCAGATTTTAAATTGCTGTGTTAATGAATGACCACAGAAAAAGTGTTAATTTGGGTACCTCGTGGTCTCTCTGTGTCAGCCCTGAGCAGTGATAAATTATGTGACTGAGAGCCAGCAACCAAGCAGCTTCTGTCCAGCAGTCAGCCCTAGATGGCTGGAGAGAACAACAGGGCAAGGACAGGGAAAGCATCTGGGGGTACTTCATCAGCAGGACCCTACAGGCTTCCTTCCAGCAGTCCTTAGCTTGGCCATTTCTTCAGGAAAGATGGTGTCTGTGGTGAATAACTGGTGGTGGAGGTTTTTTCCATAGATCTGTGTGCTTGCTTTTTGCATCTATATGGCCTTTGCCTTGTGAATTTCAAACTTTAACTGCTATTTGTGGGGAAAAAAATATGTATCTTCATTTTCTTAATGCATTGTCCCATTCCTGGTGCTTTCTTATTCTTCTGTTATAAAAAAACAATGAATTTTTTTAAAATTAATATTATTACCTGTGACACTTCCTACTTCATGGCTGTGTGTCATATTCCCTAGCAGGTGTCTCTTTTACAAGTCTAGGAGTTTTATGGTACTTAGTCCCAGGATTGCTGTTCTGTGATTTATTTTTTTTTTTTATTTTTACCTGGGGATGTTGAATTGAACTACTGCATGATCATTATTGTAAGCATGGGGTTTGTTTTCTAATATCTGGATATATCTTGAATTTCTTACAGTATTATTGGCCCCCAGGTATTGCACACCTCTGGGGACCAAAAGAATAGACTTTTCTCTTTTTGGGCGGCTCTATGAAGTAGATATGCATTGTTTGAAAAAAATATTTCTACTTTCATGTCTTAGAATATGACCAGTACCTCATTTACATGAAGGAAATGGACATAATTTTTATGTCCCTATGGTTTGTCTCATCTGCTGTAGGAAAAGGAGTGTGCTGTGATTCTGCTGGAAGAATTTTGCTGTGTAGCATTTCTGTGACCTGTTGATACAGCAATTTTAGTTACCTTTGCTGCTGCTGCTGCTGCTGCTGGGGCAGAGCCACCCCACTGCAAGGTTCTGCCTCCTGCCTGGGGCTGCTGTGGCTGTGAGGATGGACAGCCCTGCAGTGAACTGGGTATGGAAATCCAGGCACAGAGCTGCAATCTGAATTGGGCACCAGATCCAAAAATAGTGTCTAGGAAAGCATGTTCAGCTTTTCTGTGTGTCCTTGATGGGGAAATGCTCATCCTGCCCTGCCACAGATTCATTTTTGTGAAATGGGTCTCTTTTAGTACTGGTGCAGGGGCTGGGGTTTATGTGTCTCTCAGTGCTGTGAGGTTGTCTCTCACACTGAGGATTCTGGAAATCTCTTCCTGTATCCTGCAAATAATTTATTGGATTGGTGAAGGCCCTGCACTTTCCCTGATAAAAACAGAATATATTTTTCCATGAAGATTGTGGAGACTGGTTTCCTTTGGGAAGGAAGTATATTAGGGGGGAGTAAGAGGAATGAAACACAGCAGTGCAAGTGAAAATCAGAAACAGTGCTGAGACTTTATTATCATGAGAAGTATCAGTAGCTTGTGATTTTAAAGACTATGAAAAGCAAAAAAAAAAATTAAAAAGCAAAGAAAATCCTTTCAGTAACAGCATATGTTCTATGTATTTATGATCTGGAAAAGACATTAGAATTGCCACTAGTGATGTAGAAAATGTGGAAGAAAGCAATGCATGGGTTCATTTCTATTTGAAAAGAAGATAATGTTTCTGTAATTTTCAGTGATAGGAAAAGCCCCAGCTGATAACAATAATCTGATTTTCTTTTTCTCAGAGATGGTAATATGCAGTGAATGTGTATGATAAAATTTGTTTCTATTTTTCATTCCCTTACCCTCCTATTATAGTATATAGGAATTAATTTTTTTTTTTCAGTAGCTACTTACATTTTGCAATTAAATGTATTCCTTGTTTCCTGGTACTTTCAAGTTTCGGAAAATTGTTCCAATTACAGTTCAATTATGTTTATTACTTATCATAACTGTAACCTATTTGTCCATAATAAATTAAATTATACATGTATTACTTTCTTTAAAGATCTTATCTGTGTTTAATGCAGTCATCAACTTTGTCCTGTAGAACACAGCTAAATGTAGACTCTCTGGGTGGATTGCAATAGTTGATTACTAATTTAGACAATAAGGTTATTACCATACTGCACTTGTAGCTGTAAATGTGTTAAACATGTGATTTGTTGCTTGTAATTATTTTTTTTCAAGAACAAATCCTATTATTAATGTATAGAAACTCATTAGCTACAGATTTTGTTTTACTGCTACAAAACATAAGATTAAAGTATCTGGCAGATCTAGGTCTTATACTTAATAAAGTCTTAAAATTTTACAGAAGCCCTTCCATGGGGTTCTTTAACACTTCTTTTTGTGCTCATATGGGGGACTAGTAAAGGAAAAAAGTGCTTTACCAAGTCTTCTGCAATTGATTTGCCTGCTGCTTAATATGCTTTAAAGACCTGGTTTCTTGCAATGTTTTATTCATGTTTTAATAGAGTTCTCTATTATTAAGTGCAAATATTTTTAATTAAGAAAGAAGTATAGCCCTCTGGGAAATATTGCAAGCATGTAGATAGCTGGTAATTAAAGTTTTCCACACATATAACTACATTCAAACAATTCTGAATAAATTATTTGAACCTAGAAGAATGCAGATGTCATTATATAGGAAAAAAAAGTACTTTAAACAACAGGTTTTATCAATGTAGCAGAAGTTTTAAGTGCTTAATAAAAATACTTTATTGTAAGGGAAAGATATTCAAATAGACAAGATAAGCTTTTAATTACTAAATGAAATATTACTTTTAGACAAATTTATGAGTATTGCAAAATTACTTCTTATGTAAAAATATTCTCCTAAATTATGAAGTTAACTTAATTTCTAATTCAGTTTTCAAATTCTCTCTTTGAAAACCAACAAAGGCAATATAAAATTTTTGAAGAGGCTTTTTGGTAGTAGTCATCTGAACTTGAAGAATAAATATTCCAAACTATTTCTCTTTCATTAGTTTATTTTAGGGTGTGTTTGTCACAGAAAATGGTCATAGCATCTTTTCTCATTCCTGAGTATGGTATTTTCAGAGTAAGACTATTACAGGAACAGAAAACAGAATGACAATTTGAAATAAGCTGGGGAGAGAGAACAGCAGATGTTTAAAATTATGCTGTAATAATTCCAAAAATCTATGCATCTTTCTTCATAAATGTAAAGGAAAAGACAAGCTAGTTTGGTCAATTTTTTGTGCTTTTATTAAAAAGAGAGTGAGAAAAAAATTATTTCAATAGTTTGTGCTTTTATGCTGCAGAGCACCAGTTCATTCTGTCAGTTTAATGACTGCATACCAATTATATGAAGGAAGAAAGATAAGCCAAAGCTTCTCTTAAAATAATCAAATCACTGAAGAAGGTTTACATATAGGAAAATTAACAGGAAATCAGCATGTTCAATAAGATCAATAAAAGTTACAGCAGCTTCAGATCTGGAAGAATATTGATCCATTAGAACAAAGCAGGCTGCCTAAGCACAACAAAGAGCTTTGGATGAGGTGAACAAATGATAATAGTCACTGAGCTAGTAACAGGCATTCAGAAAGGGTCTAGAGAAAACATCTCATATTATTTTAGGATTAAAATGTTCATATTCATCACAATATTCAGGAATTAAGCTTGGACCTCATTAGGGAGGTTTGTAAAAAGGAATGGTAACTGCAAACTGCTTCTGTCATCTTATGCTTTGTATCTTCTGTCATCTTCTTGTACTTTGTGTCTTATATACATAGGAAGCAAGCAAAGGAGTTATAATTTCATTATGAATTCTGGTGTAAGGTGATTCCTGCACCCCTCAAAGAAACTCTAAAACATTACACACCACATTTCATAGCAAGAAAAGTTGTCAGTGTTAATATCCCTTGTACTGCTGACTTGTGTGTGTTCTTGTGGTCTTCAGTTATCTGTTGCCTTCACACAGAAAAAGAGACTGAGAGATCCTCCCTTCTGCCAGCAATACATACATTCCTGGTCTAAAAGCTCCATTCTCTTCACTAGAATCAAAGCTCTCTCCCTCCTTGGAATACATATAGTGTCTCACAGCCCAGTGGCCAATACTCCAATGATCTAAATCCATTCAAGTCCTGGTCACTGCCTGGATTCACTTTTCAAGCAGATATGCTTTGTACTTACCTTTAGAACCAAAACTAAATGTCTCAAGTACTAGACTTGTTCCTTTGTGAAAGAGCAATCTGTGTGGACCCTTTAAAAAGGGGAAAGCTTTTCTTAAAGGAAGTGTTCTTTAAACAAAGATAGTGCCAGCAGCAGGTTGGGTGACTTAAAACTATCTTATCTTAAGGTTTTGAGCGAGGCTTACGTACCACCTGCAAAATGGTTAGTATGTGGTTGCAGCTTTTGGCCTGTGGATCAAGTTAGGTATAACAATTATGGTTATATTAACAATTCCACTAGTGGATTTGAAGAAAAGTTAAAAGACATTGAAGTTTACTTGAAAATTTATACACTAGCAAGCTGCCAGATTAACCTTTGAAATTTAGTGTTGATGTGGCTTTCCAGAGAAATTTTATGCTGTACTTGACCAATAACTAAATGTTACATTGATGGTGTTGAAGATACTGTGATAAGTGTGGGATTGGCTTTAATTCAAGATTTGCATTTAACAGCTGATGGATTTTTGAACTTTTTAAGGCCCGATTTTATCTTCTATTTTTAATTGCAGTGGAACAGCAACTTCACTAAACACCTTGGATTAAAATTGCAATTCATTACACTTCTTGTGGTGTTCTTCATTCCTGTAATTTTTTATAAATATGCTTGATCTTCATAGATGAACAGAAATATGTCAAGTAATTTTTTCTAGTAAACATTTCGTTTCTCTTTCAGTATTGAAGTTTTTTGAAGATTCTGTGAGAGATTCTCCAAGGTCTCTCTGGGTTTCATTCATCTATTCTGTTCGGTGATCCTGTCTGTATTGTTGACTTTTCCATTTTATTTCACAGGAGTATGACAGGAAGAAGTACCAGTCAAATAGACTGAGTTCATCTGAACTACAGATGCTGGCCAGCATGAAGAGACAACAAACTGAAGAATTCTGGGATGCTGGGATCTCCCATGGGCTGAGCGCCACACAGATCGATTGCTGCAATGTCAACCTAAATATAGATGATGATGATACAGCAACCTGGAATTCTTATTTCCCACCAGTAAGTCTAAACCCGCTGTATTTTCTCAGGGGTCTTGAATACTATATTTTCTTTGAGTAGAGTTGAAATTTAAGGTATCTTTACCAAAGGGTCTTAGAACTTATCAAGTAAAACATTTAACCAAGAAACACACACTTCCAGCCTGTTCTCTAGTACTACCATGGATAAAGAGCAAATCTATTATATATATTCCTTCCTAGAATCCTGAATAATCATGTAGGCTGTACAGTTCATCACAATAGTGGCTGACAACCTGCAGGTGTGTGATATAGTACTTAAAAATAGTTCCAAAATGAATGAAACCCAGATATACCAGTCAGAAGCTGCATTACAGTGTGAGTAATAGAAAATAATTGCTTCTTACAAAGATAAAGTCTCATTACTGAAAAGCTAAATGTTTAAAGAACTGAAGCAGGAGAAATCAGCAAAAACCTACAATAGTTCTGAGCACTTAGTGTGTGATCATTATGTATTTTACACCTTGGATCATTATTTGTCCTGGTACAAAGTGGTACAGAATCACACACAGCTGCACTATGTGTCAGCGCTGCTATAAGAAGCAGAGTATTTGCTGCATTCCACCAAAAAGTATTGAATGTATGAAAACGTGGAATAACACTTCAGGAACTATATAAAGGTACTAGCAGGAGCTGCTGTAAAACTAGATAACCTCCTACTCCACATATATATCAGCAATATAGCTGTTATTTTATTACAGTTGAGGCAATAATAAACAATGAATGTGGCTTAAGTAAAGCACACGGCGCAGCTCTGAGGCAAATCCAATGTTAGAAAACTAAGCACAGCTGTGTTGCCCCAGTATAAACTATGGCAGAGTAAATGCTCTAAAATGTTAGGTGCAAATTACCTTCAAGGTTCTACATGGTCCAAATAGAGGCCTGTAGCAGCAACTTTCCATAGTGAATGATCAACACAGTGCTAGAACTCTGGACTACCCTGTTAAATTAAGGTTTATATGAAAAAAAAAATGTGTTGATAAGTGGGTAATTGTAAAAATAAGAACTTGATTTACAGAAGAATATTTTGCAGGACATCAGAGAAATATTAGTTGATATTAAGTATTTGATATACATCTCCATTTACACATTTTGTTAATTTAATATTTCCAATGTGTTTTTTCTGTACTCATTAAATAGGTTCAAACATGGTACAAATCTGAAAGACCAGACAAATGGAACTCAATTAAATATAGAGAATAGAAGTCTCATTATTTTTTAGCAGTTTAATTATAATGAAATTGATAAGAATATTTAGACACGTCAGGTTTAGATAATACAAATTACATGACTAAAACAAAATGAACTTTTAAAGTAAAATGTCCTGCTGCAGTATTCAGTAAAGCACAATGTGATTGCAAAGACTATACTTTGATGTTACTGCCTTGATCAACTTCTGTAGCTTCAATCTAAAATAGTGTTTAGATATAATAGGTTAGTAATATAATTTGCAATTTAATATAGTTGTAGTTTTTCATAACAGCCTTTTATGGCCATCTTTACATAATTAAAGAATAAAAAACAAGATTTTGTCTTTGAGAGAGTTCTTCACATTTCATTCAGGTGACTGAAGAGTTTGGTGTGCCTTACACATCCAGCTTTGTCAGGTTTCTCCTTGCATTTTGCAAGGTGGACAGTGAGGTTTCAAGATACAACGACAAGAACCTCCAAGGAGGGATAACTTAGGAAAGAAACCTAATCTTTCTCAGATAAAGACTAACCACTTAGTCCCTCACAAAAACAAAGAAATTCAGCTGTCAAGGTCTTCCGTACCTGTTTACCTCAGCCTTTATGGAGAGCAGCACTGTACCAGTACAAGGTTGGGCAGTCCCCAGAATCTCCTGCTTCATTTCATATTTTCCTTGCTGAGATATCAGCCAGAACACCAGCTATTCATGGACATGATGGAAGTTTTTTGAGTATGGATTTGTGTGTTTAGCACTACTCAACGTAATGCTGTTCCAACATTTGGAAAAATGTAGAGTATCTATGTGAGGGTGATAATTCACTTTGTAGACCTTTGGTATCTAAGAAGGCTGTTAACAACATTTGTTAATGGAGGTGGTTATTTAATCACCCCCACATTCTTTTAACACAGAAGATTTTAAAAGAGTAGTTGGGTGAATTGTTGGTATGCTGATGTTAAATGGCAGTGTATTTTTGGTAGGTTTACAACATTTCAGAAGGCTTGGGACTAGCAATGCTGTGCCAGTATTCAAATGGTTAGCTGAAATTTAAGTCTTTAGTCACACATTCTCTTTCTGTAAGACCTAAAATAATGGAATTATAGAATACTTTCATTTGGAAGGGACCTTTAAAGGTCATCTAATCCATCCCTCCTACCACTGCGCAAGGACACCTTCCACTAAACCCAGCTGCACAGTTCCCTATCCAACCAGGCCTTGAACATTTGTAGGGATGGGCAGTCACAGCTTCTCTGGGCAATCCGTTCCAGTGCCTCATCACCTGCATTGTAAAAAAATTCTTCCTAACATCTTCTCTAAATCTACACTCTTTTAGTTTAAAACTGTTGCCCTTTGTCCTACCACAACCAGCCCTACTATAAACTCTGTCCCCATCTTTCTTGTAAAGCCTCCTTTAGGTTCTGAATGGCTGCAGTGAGGCCTTCCCAGAGCCTTCTTTTCTCCATGCTGAAAAGCCCAACTCTCTCAGCCTGTCTCCATAGGAGACATATTCCAGTCCTCTGATAATTTTTGGAGCCTGCTCTGGACTCACTCCAGCAGGTCCATGTCTTTCCTGTGCTGAGGACCCCAGAGCTGGACACAGTACCCCAGGTAGGGTCTCACAGAGGCAGAGCAGAGGGGCAGAATTCCCTCTCTGAACCTGCTGCCAATGCTTCCTTTGGATGCAGCCCAGGATACAATTGGCATTCTGGTCTGACAGGTCATGTCTAGCTCTTCATCCGCCAATACTCCTAAATCCTTCTCCACAGAGCTGCTCTCAATCCCTTCATCCCCCAGTACTAGTAAACTCATGATTTTCTCAGCTTCCAGTTTTTATAAACAAGTGTTTCTTATGTATATATTTATTCTATATATATATATTTTTTATGTAAAAAATATATGTATAGAATAAAAGCAGATTTGTTTTTGTGTCTGATCTTTACTACCATTATAGTTTGAGTTAAGAGAATTTTCAAATGCTCAATCCTTCCAAAATCAGATGTACAAACTGCAGAAAACTTTATATATATATATAGAGAGAGATATAGATCTGTAGCCATCTTCCGGTTGCATAGGTAAATTATTTTAGCAATGCAGTATATAGAAAATATTTAGAAATAATCCTCATACTGGAATTTGAGAAATTAAGTACAGTTTGAAATTCTTGTCATGATTAAACTTTCATGCTTACATGTGTTTCCAGGTTGTATCTTTCTGATTCTTTAAATCAGTAGTATCAATTGCTTTCTCTTATGTTTTTCAAAGATAAATAAGGAGTATTTTCTTACAAATTTTTCTTCATTTTATACATTTGTGTCCTTTAGGTGGAATCTATGGCAACAGCACCACCAGAAGGCAGTTTTTTGTCTATCTTTAATTTTGAAATTCCTTTGATGTTTTGCAAGGCAGGACGGGGTATAATTACGTTAGATAGTGAATTAATGTATCAAAGTACTATTCTATATATAAACCACATTCTAAGTGAGTTTAATTTTTTTCACTTAACCATTTTTAGCCTGATTTCCAGAATCATTGAAAAGTGTCAAGTTACTGACTTTAATGAATCTGAGAAACCCTTGTGAATGTAAAGGGACATAGATCAATCACATCACTGAGCTGCAGTTAGAACAGATGTCCTTAACAACTACAAAACAGATATACTGAAATTGTGGATTTATATTCTATGACAGTCTACCAAGAACTGAATATATGCTGTCAAGAGAAAATGTTGATATGTAAGTGGTTTAGCTGCTGCTGTAAACTATGACAGCCAAAAAGGAATAAAATCACTTTGAATATTATACATTAGCTAGTATAGCCTCAGTTATAAATATAAAAAACTTCTACTTTAAAATGGGTTTACTTTGAAGGAGAATTGTAAACCCCTGTAAAATGTGTGTAGGGCACAGTTTTAATTCAATAATATGTGTATGTAAAGCTAAGTATTTTAAAATATTTTATTTGACCATGTATTACCTGAATATTTTCTTAAATCTTAAGACCTATGAAAATCCATGCTAGATGTGCAACAGTATGAAAGACACAGTTCTGTATATTGAAGAATGAGATGTGAGATGTGAAGTTTATACCCACATACATTATCCAAGAAAATCTGCCAAGCTTACAAAACATTTCTGTTTAAATGCCTTGTTTTATTCTTTCTTGACCTGTCAGAGAATTGGCCCATTCAGCTTCTTGGATAGTTGTTTCCACACTTCAGACACCAATTCAGACACAGCACAAATATTCTGGAGAAAGAGCTATATGAGAATTCAGGATACCTTACTTACATATGGTCCCTGTTTCTCATCAGAAATGCAGAGGAGAAGGATGATTCTCCTAATTGCTCACTGATATATCCTGGAAGCTTGTAGTGGTATAATAGTGATATAATGGTGCATTGGCAGAACCCAAATTATGCCCACCACTAAAATTTGTCTTTCAAGTTAGGAGTACTCACAGAGAAGAAAAATTACTTGTTCCACAAGCAACTTCCTAAATATAAATTAAGTCACATAAGTCTTGATCTGAAAAATATTTGAAATAGTATTTCCAGGTTCATACCTGATTTGTGGAAGGTCTTTTGGCCTCCTTTGTGTGTCTTCAGAAAAGAAAGCCACTTAAGACAGAAATGGTCTGGCAGAAATGAAGTCTGACAGACAAGAGGAGTGTTATTTAAACCCAGAATTATGCCAACTGTGAGCTCAGTTTGACAACCCCTAGAGGGATCTGTTCACATCAAGTCAAATTGCAAAACTGAGGAAGAGTATTCTTTACTATGAAATGAGACTAAAAATTATTTAGACAGATATTCTGGTTCATAGACTGACTAATTCATTCTCTGTCTTGTCCTCATCTTCCACTAGCTATCATCTGGGAATTGCACTATCCACCACCATGCAGTGAGTCATATTTGGTAGTAATTAGGATGTCATTCATCCTGAACACATATTTTACAACATCCCTTTCCATTTTCTTTAACCATGAGGACATATTCATTTTTATATTAATTTTTGTTTTAAAAAATTCATTTCTTAACACTTTTTATTATTTTAGCATTTAATGTACTGAATTGTACAAGAATTGTTAATGTATGCTTACATTTTCACTGCTTTTGCATTTCTTTCAATGATTTGTTTAGAACTGCTTTTGAGGTGTGTGATAATGGCAGGGAGAGTCTCTTCTGCTATAACCACATATATTCTGGGAGAAAATGTATTTGTGGATTTTAGAATTCTTGAATTTTTTACATCAGTTTATTTATTTTTCTTGCAAATAACTCTTTTTAATGCCATAAGCCAAATGTAGTTTGAAACTTTTAGAGCATATACTTACAATGGGTAGGTAAGATTTGACTGGGAAATTATCATGTTTTGTATGAATATTCATACAGCCCTGTTAGCTATTCATGAACAGCTTAATCCAGGCTTCAAAGCTGCAGTGCCATGGAGAATCATATGTGCTTCAGTAATCTTCATTTAGAACTGCTAAAATCAGTGTTATTGCTGATTCTAACCTAGTCTGCCAGCCCTCTTACCTTGTGTTTTCCACTTTTAAAAATGGTTCGTTCTGCACAGATCTTACCAAGATTTTCTTCCTCATGCTTCGTACACATGTTCAATCCAGACTCTTCTGTCATACAAGACTTTACCACCCTCCATCTCTGAAACTTCCTGGCTGTCCCAACACTCTCACAGGCAGAGAAGCAACTGTGTGATCTCATCCTTACTTCATATGTATTTCCACCCAGACAAAAATCATCTTTTGAGTTGTACTTTTGTACAGTTAAGACCAGAATATTCATTTTTAATTTCGCATGTAAGAAAAAAGACTGTAAAATTCTAATATCAGAAGCTGCAAATGTATCTGCTCATACCAGATCTCTGACATACTTCTAAACAATTCATTATTTTTGTTTTCCACAGCCCATCAGTCAGGAGCATCACTATCAGAAAGAAATGAGCCCACTTTCTCATTCCAGCCCACGGTAAGGTTCCATTTATAGCCCAGGCAGTAAGGATTCAGTTAGAGTGTTCTGAATATTAAATGTGACACTCTTTGATTTAATCTTCAATCTCTTTTCAATTGCAACCTCCTCTCAGAGGGTTTTATTGCTCGTTTTAGTCATTGTCTACAGTATGTATGAGCTGTCTGGGAACACAGAACTGAATTCTGCATGTTTTGGATGTACCACTGTGTATTTAAAGTATCTGACACAGGCCTTGCTCCTACATCTGCTTTGATGTGTGATTCAGCAAATTGTCCTCATCTCACATACATACACTCTCATCTATTTCTTTCTCCCTCTCTGCTTTGAAGGCTTAGAGCTAGAATTCTCTATGCAACTGTAGGTGTCAGGGAATCAATTGGTTCCAAAAGATTTTAATGCTACTTATTAAGAAAGGGTTGATTTTTTTTTTTTTCAATAGATAGCCCAGTTAGGAGAGGGAGTTACAACACTCTGGGATAGAGCAAGTGGATCCTGTCTACAGCATGTTTTGTGTGTCTGATTTTTATCTTGATCTGTTTTGTTTGGAATCAGGAACAAAATCCCTGTGAATTCAATGTAAGTTGAATTCAATGTAAGTTGAGATGACAAGGGGACAAGGTGGCTAAGGAAAATTAATCACATTGAGACTGTTCAGACAATCAAGATTAATTGTCCGGTTTCAGACCTGCTTTGTTCCTGTGAAACCCGAACATCATTTTGTCAATTTTTTAACTGCCTGAACAAGAGGTGTACTAATTTTTAAAAGCAGTCCTATTTCACTTTCACTTGGTGTCATTAATGTGGATTTTGCTTGTCCAAGTTTTAACTGGATGATGTATGTGTGTTGAGGGGCAGGGATGGGAGGAGATGACATTTCAGTTACAACTTCCTTATATTTTACTAACAGTCTGAAATGTTCTCTGAGAGCTCACTGTTGTGCAGGATAATGTTTCTCCTCACACAGATGTTTTCAGCCACTTTTCTCACTTGCTATCCATATTTTTATGGATTCAAAATCTTCTGATTAGATTTTATGAAGTGGACAATCTGAAACTTCCTGTGCAAATTCACCCAGATGCATCAGTTATTGCAAGACACAGCCATATCTTTCCAATATGTTACTGGAGTTAAAAGAATAATCCTGGATTCTTGTTCCCTTTCACATGTAAATCAAGGTACTTATGTTTGCTGCCTTGTGGGTGATGGTTGTCTAAGGAACCACCTCCTTATCAGTTGTTGAATGGATGAAGTGGACAGAGATAATTGACTACAGTCCACAGAGTACAACAGGAGGCACCTTGAAACAGAACTTTGGACTCTTTATTCCAAAATTGATTTTATAGTTCTGATGACATTATAATTGCCTGTATTTTAGTGCAAGCTACATTTTTTGGTGTTCTTTTTGCCCATTTGGTTAAGTCAGGTTTTATTAAGTTATTTTTATGCATGTGCTAAAGCAATTTGGTACTTGTTACATTTTATATACTGGAAAAACAAATAAACACCATTATCTGTAAAAAGAAAGTGTTTCATCATATCAAGTTAATATGATCAACAATGAAAACTTGTATTTCCATATAATAAAATTTAAAACAAAATAGTATAATTTATTACTTAGTTCTTATGCTATTTTAATCCAGTACACACAGTAGACTTAAATTTCCCTAGAAATCATTTTCGAGAAATGCAGGTGGTATTCATAAAATACCTGACTTGCAAGTGCCTCATAAATTCAGTAACCCTTGCAAACTGCCAGAAAAGCATTATTGGGCTGTAAATACAGAAGATGACAAAATTATGAGGTCAGTTTGCATCATGATATAAAAACTGGAGATGATGTGACTTGAATACCATTATTCACATCATTACCTTTCATTTATAATGGAAAACTGTAATGTTTTTCACAGAGGATGTGTACCTAAATAAGGAGAAAATAAAATTAATGGTAATTCTATAACTTAGTTCGTAAACTGTTTCTAAAGGCAATTTTAACAAATCCTGTATAAGCAACTAGAAAATGTCTAAAACTTTGTAAGCTTACTGTAGCTTTGTAGGAAACACATGGAATATTTGAAATAGAGCCCCTTTAGGTGTGTGGGTGTAAATGCTGTTTTAAAGACAGTTACATGGTGCATTTACCGAATTAACAAATAATTTTTTGTAAAGAGGGGTAAAGAACAGGCCTAGAGAGTAATTTTTAAAAGTGTAGTAGTGATATCTTCTGGGAAATGAAAAGAAACCAATGTGGAAGCTATTGTCCAGTAAATGTAGGTTCTGTCCATAATAAGATAAAAGAACAAGCCAGGAAAGAAAGCCTGTGAAGGTAATGGAAATTCAGTCAATAAAAAGACTCAACCCGACTCATTGTCCATTGGTTCCGCTGGGTAAAGGTCGTAAATCTGCCAAGAATATTGCTCCTGCCATAGAAATCAGCCCAGCTGGCACTGCTCTGCACGGCAGGGAAGGGGTTAATGGAAGGAGACAGCTGAGGCAGAGGCTGCAGGGCCAGCAGAGTGAGGTGATGTGGGTGTTCCATGCAATTCCCACAGCTGATGTGCTGCTGGCACAACTCGGGAATTGCCTTCTTCTCAGCAAACAGGGAGCTGGAACTGTCTTGCTTCTTCCTCCAGTGCAAGGACAACATTTTGCTATATAACCAGCATCTACTTAGTGAGATTTTCTCCTCCAAACCATTTGTGTGTTATAGAAGGTTTGGAAGTTTCACTAAAGGAAATCCTGGAAGATCGCAAGTGTTCTAGAATTCCAGCCATATTGAACTGTGATCTCCAGAGTTGCTCTCTGAAAAAGATCACTTGAACCTAATTTATTAGACTTTTATACACTTTTACAGATGCTCTCCAGAAAATTTATTTCTGATCAAAGATAATTTTTCTGCCTTAGAGAAAGGTTTCAACTTATTAGGAAAACCCTATCTTTGTAAACATTGTCTAGATCTTGTCTTGACATCCTACTGCACTCTTCCAAACTACAAATAAAATTTGTTCCTCTTGTTCAAACAGTTGTTCCACAGAAACTGCACTAAAGTAGGGCACAAATATTTCAACATTCAATTGAGTATCCTTTCACAAGAAGTATATTTTACTTAAATAATTTTGTGCCAAATGTGCATGGCTAAGTTTCCAATTAGGTTTTATCCAGATGTTTCTTTTTCAGTTTCTTCTATCTAAAATTAGCTGATAAGTTCTACAGTCTCTGACAAATGATTAAGAGTCATTGAGCTCCCTTCAGTTGGGCTTAGTATGAGCTAACTCAGGCAGGTTGTTTTGTCATTGTAACTTACATTTGTTAAGTTAGACTGATTGGGATGTCATCATTGTTCTTCTTCTACAATCAAAAAAACCAAAAAAACTAAACAGTACAATCAACCCAAAGAAAAGTAAATAACATTTTCATTCATTTTATGGTAAATGTTATAGATTTGAGATTTGTCACCACAAAATGTTTCACTGGTATGGAGAGTGGTGTGTTTGAGGAGGACAATAACTTGTAAAAAAAGCGTTGTTGCTCTTACCTTAAGGAAAAAAAATACCCAAATCCTCTGTTGCTACTTTATCCAGCAGTGCAATTTTATTATTTTCATAGTGATATGCATGCACAGCACTTCATGTAATGAATCAAGAGATGTATAAGCATGTACCTTTAACTAAAAGTTTCTTTTAATTATATTCAAACTTGACAACTGGTAAAATTTAGGTGTGTTAGTTATAAATATAAATTATATGTAAATATAATAAACACCTCTTTCTGTGCATTCTGAACACTCTATTGGTTTTAGAGAATAAATTATTTCTTTCTCTTTCTTTGAAAGTTTCTTCTAGAGAAGTCTTTTTTCAGAACCTATGGTTACCATATATATTGCCATTATCATGGTGCCTGACATTTGCATAATATCAGTGATTGCAGCATAAAAAATACATCAGCTGTAAACTTTCAAATATTAAAAGTATCTTCAGCTTTGAGACTACCATTCAAGTACTCTCATCCATCCCAGATGAAAACTAAACATTCCAATAGCTGGTGCATGTGTTACTGTACCGTTGAGAGATTCTGTAAAATTAAACTCACCCATGAAATGGTGCAGTAAATGATTGCAGCTGTAACATTTATTTGCACTACACCAGAACCTCTCCCTCATTCAGGGTATGAAACTCAGGCACAAGAGCCCTTCGTATTTCCATGCAAACGTTTGAATAGCAGAATAACTTAGTTAAGAAACACATTTAAAGACTGATTTTTTCAAACAAAGAAGCATATTTATTCTGATGATTCATTATAAGATCATACAATGCCATTACTTTTGCAAAACAGACAATATTACATTATGAAGTAGTATAAAATTACACAACAATTGTCAAAATAAGTGAACAAGAACAATGTATCACAGAACGTACTTTGGTTTTTATTTTACTTGTTCAGTTACTTACGCACAAAATAGAGTAATTTGCAGTAGATCTCCCAGTCGTTAATCTGAATTAGCAAAGTTCTGTTGCATTTGTCAGGCAATAATGTGCATGAAAAAGAACATGACAAAATAAGTAAATGGCACAGGAGCCATCTAATTGAACAGGTTACATTTTTTTAATCATGATGCTGAAAAGTTTAGCTGCAGAAAGGTGATGGAGAACCAAGTAGCTAATCTGTTAAAGCTTGTTAAAATAATCCAAAAATGGCTTTCCCTTGTATTGGAATATAAGAACATGGAAACATGACAGTATGTGCACTAAGGATTTAAATGTAAAACATGGCAAATGTTTTTTTAACATGCTGTTACATCCATGTCAATGTAAGGTAGTCTGTTTCTTCTTCTTCTTCTGTTTCTTTTTTTTTTTTTATTTTATTATTTTAGCTTCAGGCTTTACCGAGAATAATTTTATTGGTTGCACATTTTTATGCACATTTTTAATTCTCAGGCCACTCAAACAAAGGCTGTGCTTATATGTAAAGATGGAGAATAGGCAGTAAAAGATTTTACCTCTCAGACATGTCATAAGGAGAGGACAAGCTCCCTGTTCCCAGGCTGTTACAGTTTCTCCATCCTCAGCTGAGCTCTTGCTGTGGCCCTTTACCCATATGGCTTTTCCCAGGGCATTTCCAGGGTTCATGGATGACAGATTGCTTTGGTCCAGCCACAAGTCAGCACCTAAGGTCATAGCCCATCTTCTGAAAATTCTGAGAGCTCTGGGAACTGCACAGAACAGTCAGATGCTGTTGGTGGCTGGTTATGGAAAGAAAAATTATTTTGATTGCAACAAGACTTCTTAGTCACTAGATTCAGGTGCTTCCTGAACTGGTAGAAGAGTAAAATATAATTTATTTTTAAATTTTTATTTAATTGTTAAAAGTATGCCAAAAAACAAGTACATCCTACCTAACAGACACTTCATTAAATGTGCAAATCCATTTCATTCACTGATCAATGAGTATCTAATGTAGTTATTAGAATTTACTTGCTTTGGTTAGATTAACACAAAGGAATTTTGACACACCTTTGCAAATTCATTACTTCAAATTTATACACCTGATCTTCTGATAAATGAATCACAAGTAGCAAGGAAGAAAGAGCTAGTACTTTACTTATATCAGGTGTTAAAACACTGGGTTTCTCTACTAATGCCATTTATATTGCTGGTGAATATCAAGACTATAATCTAGCCAGCATGCTAACATAGTGATGATCTAAAGGTTCAGTCATTAAGTAAAATTAAATGTTCTTTCCATTTAACAGAAGCTATGATAGCAATTTCATGTATTTAAATACAAAACATAGACCAAATAGCAAAATATATTAATTACTAAGATGTTAAACATCTAGATTCAGGTCATTTGTATTTTTAGATGTAGATGACTGTGTATGGTTTTAATAGCCTGCACAAAGTTATCATTTCAACTTTGATAATGAAAGACAAACTGGAAAGCATTAACAGGGGTGATTTTCAGCCAATACCAGTCAGCATGATTATAATATAGATACCTGTGGTAGCACCTTACTTTATCTAAATATCTTGTTTAGTAAGTAGAATTCGCATCTCCTTTGTTATTCTTGAATCCAGTCTAGCACCCCTAAGATAGTTCATTTAGAGATTTAAGACTTTAAGAGCAGATTCAAGTGTTCCCTGCACAGTTACACTTGTATTTTTTATATTCTCATGGACAATTAAATTATTTGGCTTTTAAAGAAATCCCTGCTTCCTTTAGAAATGCAGTGTTTGACAAAATGGACATGCTGAAATGGTTTGGAGGAAGGAAGAAGGCATTTTCTAAATATGCTTGTGATTTTCTCAATCTTAGTGCTTGGAAAAAAGAAAGTTCCTGTAAGGCATACAGTAAATGAAGATATTATGTATTAGGGATGGAATGAATCTGTCACTTTGATAGATTGTGAGGCAGAGAACAGATTAACAGATTACTCATAGTCAGAATTCAGCTCACTGTGAAAAATGTGCAGGAAATGATAAGTGTTGCTTTGTGCTGATTTAATGATATCTTGAAACTACAGTAGCACTCCAGGAAAATAACACAATTTTAGCTCATGGCTTACTTTTTTTTTTTAAATCATCAATGTATTGCCAGATTACCCTTAAATACTTTTGCAAATAGAACTTTCAATTCATACAAAGTCATAGGAAGATAATATTTATGTTATTTTTCAAAATTTTTGTTAAAATATGCA
This sequence comes from Chloebia gouldiae, assembly GCA_003676055.1. Classification (NCBI taxonomy): domain Eukaryota; kingdom Metazoa; phylum Chordata; class Aves; order Passeriformes; family Passeridae; genus Chloebia; species Chloebia gouldiae. The sequence goes on along the minus strand of QUSF01000032.1, from coordinate 7,221,424 downwards.
TTTAAAAATCCTTGATTTTTATGTGTAAGTATACTCTGTATTCTTTTGTTAATATATCTTCTGCTTCTGTGAACTCATTCAGTTTTTCATTTTAAAAAATGCTGGTTTCCCCACCTGGAACTGAGTAGCACTGAACAGTTATTGATGTGAAAATTAATACGGAATTTGTATTCATTTATGGAATTTTTGTGGAAAAATTTAAAAAATTTCAAAAACTTGAATTATTTAAAGCATTTTAGATACAGTAATGGACAACTTAAAGCTCAGGTGATTTCATAATTATGACAGTCATATGTAGTGACAGGACCTGAAACTAGTTTCAACATATTTTCAAATAATAATTATGTTTTGTACCTACATCAAACAAATCTCATCATTAATAGCCTACAAAAGTTATTGTTCACTACTGAAGCTATTATTGAAGAATTTATTTACATGGAAGTACTCCTGCTAAAAAATAAACCCAAACTTCCCATTATGCATTCAGAACTTATGTGTGACAAAGCAGAAACAAAACAGTGTGTGTAGGTAATTTGCCTTAAATTAATAAAGTTACACATTTGCCTGAAGCTGATGAGATATGAAAATAATTGAAAATTCACATCTTTTAATCTAGAGGAGCCTAACCAGCAACTCATGCTCCAAAGAAGTTGGATCAGGGAATAGATGAGGGGTCTTACAAGGGACATTACAAAGCCAGGTGACTTTTCATTAATTTATCTAAGACCTGAGGTAGTCTCTACTAAATTTTCTTAAATAGATATAATTGAAATTGAAAACAGGAGGAAATTAGGTCTCTATCTCAGCAGAACTGGAGCATCCTTTAGATAGGAGCTGGCACTCTGCTTTCAGGGCATCATGTAAGGTATCATTATGCACTTTCAGCATTTGCAGCAGGATTTGCTCCACATGATATTAAATACTGCTAATACAGCAGAAGTATGCACTGAGATTTAAGCTGATAACTACACAAGATGTCAGGAATTGGTCTTTTTTTGTTAAAATATTTTTACAGTTGCTTCATGCATTGACATTTTCTGGCCCTCTACAGTTAGTCAAATAATCCACTGTAAAAACACAGTTCAGCAAATGTGCTCCTCTTACTTCACCCAGGCACAAGTCCATTCTCCTCTCAAGTTCATAAAAATTCATTAAGTAGATGTAGTTAAATATGATCTTTTGTGGTTTTAGTGATTGTACCCTTCAGGTGCTGAATAGACTGTCAATCTGATGTGTTAATAATGATACTAAACTAAGGCTGGTTTTTCATTCCCTGATTTGATATAATGGCACTTTTGCAGTATACTACAAGGCTGAACAAATATTCCTTTTAATTTTGGTATAGATTGTTGGACAAAACCATACTAAAACTTCAAAGCATTTCATTTTTTTTAATGAAGTGGATTAAATGTTCCCATTGATTTAAGTAGTACAAATTAAATGTGATCCAAAAGAAATGCAATCAAGTATGCTATCTCAAGACAGTGCAATATTAAAAATCTTTATATTAAGTGATTTGGCATTTTCTCAGTCTCCCAATCTGCAAAATATCTGTGAAAAAATCAGAGTAGCAGAAGTATTCATTAAGATTTCAGTAAAAAAATTCTGATTCTAAGGATTTCTGTTGATGGTAGTAATTTTAATACATTGTCTTTGCTAAGTGCTGCTTAATAAAGCATCACTAATTTTCTCAACAGACTTTGCTGATGGAAGCCATTTTTCTGCAAATTTACCATGCTGTCATAAGACTGAAAATTATGTTCATAAATCCAGAAGAGTCTTTTGCTTTCTGTCACAGTTCAGCTGTCACAGGACATTTCACTGACATGACCACTATTATCTGAAAGTATTTTTAAAGAATTTTAAAGTAATATTTTTTTAAGAAAAATGTAACAAGATTATATAACATTTGCATTATATTTTAATATGGAGACTAGCTTTCAGAATGATGAAGAATTTCAGTGCAAGCTCTAAAAGTACATGGTACTGTTGAGTGTGTGTGGAACCTATTTTGTCCCTTCCTATAATGCAGCTCACAATGTCAAAAGACAATATTTGGCATTCCACACTCTTATCAGGAAGCTCTAGATGGTTTATTGCACATTGATTGAATTGATTACAGCTGGAGGCATTGATAGCATAAATAGAGTGGTTTTCATTAGTCAGAATGTGTGATTAGCTTTTCTGTTTTAATGAGATAAACTAGCTTCTTTAATAAAAAATATATATTCTCTATTCACTCAGAAAAAAAATCACAATAACCAGGAACACAGAGCACAGTCTGTGCTTCTCAGAATATTGCCAGTTGCCTCCATGCTAGTCCTTGACTTTTTCAAGGTCTAACACATTTTCCAGGGTGCTTTTTTAAAATTCACTGAAACCCTCTGTCCCACACACACACACATTTTAGTTGCTTCCTAAAAGCAGCTGCAAATTTTACTGTGCAAAGTTTGGTGTGACTGCTCAGCTGCAGCATTTGTCAGAATTTCTGCTGTAAAGCTACTCCTCAGAAGTTTATCCATCAACTACCAGCAGTTAATTTTCAGTGTAATTTAACCAGGAAGATTTCAGCACTCATGAGATTTTTTTTTAATTTCTCTTGAGGTTTTTAAAAGGTTAATTTAGACTTTGCTAACTAACTTACAAAGTAAGTTAGCAAGTAACTAACCTACTTACTAGAAGTAGTAAACCAGTTTTTAATATGTATTGTGTAAAATGTTTTATCCTTCAAAGTAATACTAAGTCAACAATGAAACCCCAGTACTGTAATGTTTTGATGACATGTCTTGGTGGGAAGTGCTTGAATAGCAAAACTATTTGTTTTTCTTGGACACTGAGAGAAAAAATATAAACTGAATAAAGACTGTCCTAATAGGAAATAATAAACTTTCCAACACATCTCTGTTGCTTCTGTCATTGATAAAAACTCCTTTGCCTCCTAGAACCATCAAAAGCATTAGATCTTATACTTGTACCTCCTAGAAAAAGTAGCTATTCATCTACTGAGTCAGATAAAATAAATATGAATATGAAACTTGACACCTTAATATAATATTTGACTCCAATAAATGAAGGACAAAATCAAAAATAAAATCACCTGGCTACTCAAAAAATCATTCCATCTCTGATTTCTCAGACTTAATACTTTATGCAGATCATCCAGATATGAGACTTTAAACTAAAATTCATCCATTTCCTGAGTAATAAAACCTATTAATATAGCACAAATACTGGTTTTAACAACGTATTATTAAATATTAACAACATATTATTTAATTTTAACAACATATTATTACCTTGTTCCCTCATTGTTTCTAAATGAATTGCCCTTTTCTTTTCCATTGGAGGTAATTACCTTACTGTCTTTCCTTCTTGCTAACATCCTCTCTGCTTTACAGGTCCTATTTTCTTTAGGAATTCCCTGATAGATGTTTTATATGAAAAAACTGTCACAAATCTTTAAATGCTTCTGGTTTATGCCAGACTGGTAGAAGTGCATATGTACTTAAAGGCTTTTATATTTTGTAACTCTGTTGGTCTGACTAAGATAATTCTCTTCAGAAGTGAGCACTGTCTTTCTGTCTCCTTGCACTTTTGTATCAGCAGCTGCCCCAGCAGAAATATTCTAGTGCTTCTCTGGATCTCAAACATCGCTGCCTTTTGCAAAAGCTGTAGTGATTGTGGAAGGAAAGCTAGCTTGGGAAGCAGAGGTTTTATTTAGCACTCACAGTACTCCTTACCTTCCCCAGATTTGATGCAGTTTCTCTGAGAGAATTACCTTTGCCTTTGCTGGCTTTGTTTCAGTGCAATTGTAGAGAATCTGGTCCGTGCTGCTGCTTTGTGCTGTCTGCCCACTCCTGTGAGGATGGTCAGAGTCTCGTGATTTTGGGGGCTGATTTTCAGGCAGATCAAACCACACATGCAAGAGACAGCAATGGAAAATTCATCCTACTGGGTATCAGCCTGCATTTAACTGTTATTCCTAAAAACTTCTGAAGCTTTAGTGTAGACAAAGAGCCTTTGCCTGCATTCAGGGAATGCAGATAGGGTGACAGTGACAGCTAATAAGAAGTCTAAGTAAGCACATGGCTGTGGGCATTGCTTGTACCAACTCCCAGTGGCCTTAGCTAACAGCAGAGGAGAAGGATTGACTGTGAAGCTGGCCATATATGTGAAAATAATATGATGCTATAAGAAAATTTTAAAGTATGTTTTTTAGATTTTGACATGATGGAAAATTCAATATATCTTCCTTTAAATCTGCCATGCTACTTGCTGGATTTCTACACCAACAGTTCTGTTTCCTGAGGCGGAAAATTAGATTTTTCCATTTTGACTGCAAACAGATAGGTGATTGTCCCCAGATTCAACCCAGATTATGCACACACGCCAACAGGAGATGATGTAGAATCAATAACAAATCCAGAAGTAGCAGAAAAAACTAAAAAAAACCCAAAGCAGTCAGCATATTTTAGCAATTGTACCAGATGACTGAGTCTTGCCAGATTTCTCTGACAGAAGCAACTTGAACATGAGATCATGAAGGCTTTTCAGAAAATAGAAGTGTATTACTTATTTCCTTGGTGTTGGACAATCGAGTTGAGACAATTACCATCTGGAATGTAAAGAAATCTGCCAAGCTTTGGAAAAATTTATCCCTTTTAGACAAAGCCATGGACGTTGAAGTTACCTCTGTCTAATCTCCCCAGCCTGTAGCACAAGTTCACATGCATAATGGTTTTGTGCCAGCTGTTGGAACAGCCAGACATAAGATATATCATTTCCAAACCAAGTTTAATTTACTCCTTAGAGCTGCACTGCTCCCATCAGCTTGAAGCAAACATATGGGAATTTATCCCCTTCCATACTTCTTGCCTTGCAGTGAAATAGATTGGTCAAAAATGTTGGATCTGGTTCTATCAAAATGAGGTGATTCATTGAAGTCTCTCAAATTCTGTGTTCAAGTGTTGACTTGCAGTTGTTCAGTCTAGTTAATGGAGATATGGAAGCTTTGATGTGTTACAGCTCTTTACTGTTGGAGAGGAGAGGTGGGAATTTAAGGAGCCATCAGCTATTCACAGTGTACAGAGATTAATTTCATATGTGAAAAGAATTACAAGACCTGGTCACCTGAACAAAGACTGTCTTTGTGACATGGATGTGTCTTTCCAGGGCTATCTTTCTCTGCTAGATAGTATAATACGAGTGACTTTGTCACTCCACTGCAGTTTGCAATAAAAAAATGTGACAACAATAACAATAAAAACAGCTGTTCTGTTTTCCTTTCTCTGAGCTGCCACAATCAAAGACTGTGTTTCATAAAGTGGGGTATGTGAAAGGAACATTGTCCTTTTCATTAATGTATGATGGCATGGAAATAATTTTTAGAAGTCATGACACTAGTGTCCAGGAGAGAATAATTTGTCCATGAATAGAAGAAATCACTCTCTCCTCTGTGATGAAGATCCCATCAAAATCTCTTTCTTTACAGAAGTAAAATAGATACAGGACACCTGTGATAAAAGTCCTCTATATTGTCTTGCCAGTAGGTAGAATCATGTTATGTTCAATAACAAATTTTTATCTATTACATACAAGATTTTATAACAATAGAAAATGGATAGAAAGAATTATTTAGAATGTATTTGCCTAAGAATGTTTTTTCCGCTCATATCAACAACAACATTCAGACTCAATCCAATGTTTCCTCTTCAGAAAACTGTTAATAGCATCCATTTCTGTCTAAGCTCAGCTCTAACTCACCACCCCCCCAGACAGGGAATGTTCTGGGTCTGTCACCCCCTGCAGGGGCACCAAGCACTGCCAAGTCGGTGGTGACCAAACCAAACCCATCTTGTGATTGTCTTTGAGCCTCTTCCTTTAGACAGGATAAGGATTTTTAATCAATTTGACTCCCACAGGTTCATTCCAAGCCTTTATTCCTCAGAAAAAGACTCTGATGGGTCCTGTAGGCTTTCAAAGGATAACTCTGTGTGTGACTTGTACACCCTCTGCTGAGATAACCACGCCAGTTGAAATCTGAAAAGCAAACCTGATTTAAACCACAGATTTTAATGTGAACAGAAGAGGTGAAAAGGCCTGAATGGGGAAAGCCACAACATTTAATAATTATATTAACTGTAAATTTTATTTCCATAATAATAAAAGCCAGTTTGATTTTGTTTCAGAACACTTGACAACCTGCAGTTTCTTTTGGCTTTTTTTTTTAATAATCAAAAGAATTATTAAAAAAACAGGAACACAAACTGGGTTTTTATAGATTATATTATGATTTATATTTTTCAGGGACTGCTTGAATGTGTTCAGTCCGCCTGTCATTCCTGGAAGCCACCAACTAGAAGAGAACACTAAATATTCAACAAAACAGAGAACTCCAGGTAGGAATTTATGAAGACAAATAAAAGAACCTGGGTAGAAAGACACTTGTTCTTTCTGTAGTGCTGGTACTGCCTTCTTGTAGTTTTCTATCCTGCTACTTTTTGGTTTCAAGTTTCCTTGTTTATGAATCTCAGCTCGAGACAGCAGAGTTTTCCATGTGGTATTATTTGCCTTTGCTAGAAGAATAACATGCAGTTTCTGTTTCCTGGTGTTCTGGCTCTATATAGATTAACTCATAAAAAATGCATCTTATTTGTTAAAAATAAGGAATTTATGCTAATGGGATGACAAACCTACGTAAGAAAGAACACAAAGACTAAACATTTTTATTCAGAGGCATGATTATACTTGCATAAGAGATACTTCTCTTATGAAGAAAAATTGCAGATTTAGCTTTACTTGAAACCTTAGTGTGATTTCCTGAGGACTGTTGTCACCAGAGTCACAGGCTTTTGCTTATTAATGGTCTTTGCTTAGAGGATGGTAAAGACTTTAACCGAAACTGGAAAGTCAACAACAGAATAAAGAAAATACTTTGTTTTCCTTAAATGCCCTTTTTCTTATCAGTTATCTTAGGAAACAGGGTAGAAGGATCATCATTATAGAGCATCATAAAATGGTTTGGGCTGGAAGGGACCTTGGAGTCCAGATCCAGCCCCCCCTGCCATGGACAGGGACACCTTCCCCTCAGCCAGGCTGCTCAAGGCCACGTCCAACCTGTCCTTGGACACTTCCAGGGTAGAGATCTGCATTTTTCTTCAGGTCTCAGGAATTCACTGGGAGCTCTCATAAATCTGACCCCTCTATTCTGGCTGTCCAAGGGGTAAAGATGTCCCAGTGATTTACTGTCCAAAATAAATTATGCCTCTCAAATTGGGAACATTTTCATAGACGTAGACTTGTAATTGTTTGTGACAGCAAAATACAATTTTTCTGTCAGGAAAGGACCTTGCTTTGAAGAATCAAGTAATATGTTGTGTTAAGGGTCCTAAATAAGCCAAACAGAATTGAACAGTCATCCTTGAGCTACAGGCACATTGGATAAAAATTCATGAAAGGTCCCAGAGAACGTTTTTCATTACTATTATGGAATCCAAGGCTTGTTGCAGTAAACCTATAATTTTTGTGAATTTTTAAATTGTGTTACTATCTTTAAAAACTTTTAAAAAATAAGTATATTTGGGAATTTGCATTTCTTCTGTTATCCACACTAAAATTTCCAAACTGTTTTGTGAATTGTTCATAAACACATTTTCCTTTAAGCTGAAATATTTTACATCATGTGCCTGTGATTGCACATTTGGAGAAGAGAAATTGTCTATATAACATAGCTTTTTATTTTGGCTTTTTATTTTTATATCTTCATTCAGTCAAATTCTGACTCATGTATATGTAGGATGTTCATAATTTTAATAACTTCATACAGAAACATTTCTATCTCCAGATACTCAAAAAACCTGGCTGTAATGATCATTTCTTCAAGAAATAAGAGAGAACAACAAAGCCATTGCATGACCTTCCCTTCCCAGACAGGACAGTTTGGATTTTTTCTGAACTACTGGACACTCCTGCCTATGAAAGTAGCAGAGAAGCTGCAGTGCTGTGGATAAAGGCCTGTCAGATTAGATCATCCCCATCCAATATTAGAATCTGGGTATTTTCCTAGGTACTAGGTTTTAAAAAATCCTGATGGACCATGGTCACTAGATGGTTTGGAGTATCATTTTTGAAAGAGGGGCTAAATAAAATGTGTCCTGTGATATATCTTGAGAACTTTGGGAATTTTTTTTCCTTATTCACTTCACTCAAAGTTGGTTATTTGTGTGGCAAAAGAGCTGGTTTATCACTGACAGTTATATGCCAGATCTGAGCAACAAACTGAATGCTCAAATCCATTCCAGAAAATTCTACTCCCTGCTTTGCCTCACATTTTTTTGATTTTTCAATATCATGTTAGAAAATTACTTATTCTCATGTTGGGAAGTGTCCCAAGAATATTTACTCTGTCTGTGCAGTTTTCCAGTTTTCCAAGTATCACAAGATAAAAAATTCATTTAATCAGACCTGAAAATCTGCAATGAATCACAATGTATTCCAGATAGGAATTTTATCTAAAAGTGTCCTTAAAGAAAAATAGTATAGCATTAGTAAATTAATAAAGATTGGTCAATTCGTATATTAAAAAAAAAATCTTTAAGTTGAGGCTTAACATTGGGGGGAAAAGTTATTCCTTTCTAAGAAATCATTTCACTCTGTAGTTATTTTCTTAACATTTGCACCATCCATTAGTTAAATGGTGAGTTGCAATGAGAAGTAGTCTTCTATTCAACAGGTTTCCAAATACAATACAAGGAAAAATTAGATTCATAAATATCATAAATGTCCTTAGATTTTTCTGTTATAGGGCACTGATGTTTCTGAGGTATATACACTTTTGTTTGTCTTGACATAGCAAGAAAATCTCCACATTAAGTGACCATGACAAAGCTATAAATGTTCTGGGACAAACTTTATGGTATCTTGGTCTTAAGACCAAGGGATAAGGTTATACAAACTCTAGGAACCACACAGTCTTCTTTTTTTGGGCCACAGCTCTGACAGTATTCATATGGTAACCCTGCTGTACATAATTACAGGAGAGATTTGAGCACTGTATTTCAAGGATCACCTTGGAGAAAATATCAGCAGTGTTCTTTCCACCACACCATCTGCTGACAGCTGATCCAGTGCATTTGACTTGCATCAGAGTCAGAATATGATCCATGTATCTTAAAGTGAGATTTGCTACAAGGTGTTTTGTAATATTAAAACCTAGAATATGATAAAAATATATTTCTGTGAAAAAGGAAACTATTTATTTTAGTTCTCCAGACTTTGGTGACTATGTAAACACTGTTCATATAATCCAAATAACAACACAGTTATTTGTACATTCATTTCTGAGTTCAGAAAAAGCTGCCACATGCCTGCCTGTTCTTTGTCATTTGGGTTTAGACATCTTGATCAAGTCCTTTTCCAGAAAAACAATAGCTCCCCTGATTTCATTGGGGCAGCATTTCATTTAATATAACAGTTATTTACAGGTACTAGCTACCTTCAGTCTTCTTTCAGCTCAACAAAAAAACACTCATCCCTCTGTGATGTATATCACAGTCCTCAGTTTTCATTTAAAATCAAATTATTTTCTCATTTAAAATGCCATTTAATTTTTTAGTGATTTAAGAACAAAAGCTTTGATTTTGCTTTCACCATGAGATGCAAATTAAACTCCAAAGAGGTTTTTCATGCAATTCTGAGCAGCTTCAACCCCAAAAGCATGGGTGGTGGCAAGATGAATAGAGATGGAAATTTTCTTTGAAAGTGACCTCTTGACCAGTTAATTTGGCTACAAGCACTTCTTTCCTATATATGGACAGAATGTATCCCTTCAAACAAGAAAGAAATTCTAACCTTCTAACACAGCCATTACATCCTATTGGAGTCTTTTAGAAGAACATCATTTAATTTAAGTAGTGCTTCTATTTAGGAAGAACAGCAATGAGATTTTTTTATGTCTGCTCAGAACTGAATACTCTATCCTGCCACTGGAAATTTGTTGCAACGCCTAGAAATGCCCTATAATGCATTTGGGGATCTTGTGAGCTGCTAAAAAAAGAAGCCTGACTTTAAAAACAATATAGGTCTAGAAAACTCAGTTCTCCTTTTGGTCACATGAAAATACATGCAGGGAATTATTGATATAAAGGTATAAATCCAACTAGTCCTGGATGCAATATAATTTTGATTTGCTATGAATTCAAGACACACAGGGAAAGAGCTATATCTCTGATGGGGCTGAAGAACTTCTTTTTCTAACTCAAACCAGGGAGTATATTGAGTGGCCAGTTCCAAGGTAAAGAGGGAGGGACATTTAAGCTTGGGGAGAAAAGAGAATAATTTTAAAGTGAAGCATAGGCACTGCAAAGCAAAATAATAACGGGAAGAATGCAGTGGAAATAACAGCATGGTTTCAGGTGAAATGGTAAGGCTGTGAGGGAGTGAGGCATGAACAGCATTTGCTTGTGTACTGCAATCTGAAATGGAGAAAAAGACATTCAGTTCTTCCCCTTCTTTCTGCACTGAATCACTTTTCCCAAGAGCTGTCCAAAGAAAATATCCCAGTTGACCTCATTTAGTTTCCTAGGCCTTATGAAGCACCCACAGGGAGGGAAACAATTTGGCTTTACCTTCTTATCTTTGGTTAGAGTGAAGGACAGCTTCTTTCTGATGGTATTTGTTAGAGGCTACTGAGGAAACAAAACTGAAATCTCTTCCAAAGGGATGCAGTGCACACTTTTGTATGCATCAGATGCACCAAGTTCCTTTCTGGTCTCCAGATAATGTAACATATATATTGCTGTGTGATCCTGGCTGTAAATAGACTCTGAGAGTTGTGAAACCATTGCTGTTTGCATAACAGGCCATTACCTGTCATGGGGCTTTAGGGTGTGCAAAGCACTCAGTATTAGCAGACTGAGGATGGGGTGAACATTTATGATGAAATTCAAGATACAGATTGCATTCAGCTGTGACCTATCTCCTATCAAAAAGGTGTAGATCACATGGCTTAAATTTATCTTATTTGAAAGACACACAGGTTCAGAAAATAAGTTAAAATATATAAAGCATCTGTAAGAAAAGCCTGTTGGGCTTTATTGGTGTATTTTAGACTAAAGATTCATTTGTTACCTGAAAATTTTCTCACATTTTATATAACTTTAGACAAGCTAGATTTAAAGTTTTTATTGTCTCTGATACTGAAAGATCGTTTGCACAGATTTACCTATCCTGGATATTTAGGTGACATTTTGGATACCAGACATCTGAATTCTTTCATTCTTACTGGCCTTAAGTATGCACTGTCTTTGTTCAAACTAAAAAATTATTAAGAAGGAATTATTGAGGAAAAGACCACTGAAGAATACTTTTATCCACTATTAGTAAAGGTACTTTTGGTGAACTGCTCCATTGAACTTAGAAAAGTCCAGTTGTTGAGCGAACTCCAGCTGACCTCATTTCACTCAGTTAAGTACAAGTCTTCAGAAATAAAATAAAAATGTGAATTGCTGTTATCTTGAAGGCAACAATTCAGAAGTCAGAAGATTATACATTTGAAAGAAAAAATCTCACATCTGACAGAAAGATATTTCCATGTTATTGTTTGAGGGAAGAGTGATTTATTCTTACTTTCTCTACTTCACACAGGTGAAGATCGCCCCAGTGCTGAAGAAGATGAGGAAGTTTTGACTCTTTTGTATGATCCATTTCTGAACTGTTACTTTGACACAAATTCTGGGAAATACTATGAATTGGCGTAGTCAGAACATCAGAGAATATTCATAGTATCTTCTGACGTCTTGCAAAATCTGACTGAGCCATATAATTTATTTTATAACTTAAATTGAACAATAGTTTTGCAACCAAATTAATACATTTGGTAAACCATGCCTTATTTTTATAGCTTTGTATTAAATTGTAATGCAGTGGAAGATCACACAGCATAAAAGTTCCTTGTGTCTAAGACAGTTATTTGCTAGTCTAATTTATTTCCAATATTCACAGCTTCCATATGAAAACAAATGAAGCTGAATCAAGAAGGTTGGTGGTGTTTATGTGTAAATCATGGCTTTACTCAAAAAAAAAATTACTTGTTTACTGTGTATTTTGTGAGATGCTGAGGGTATCAGCTGCTGTCAGCTTTCCTCCTGTAGTAACACAGGGCTGCAGAGTGGTGAGGGGTTGGTCCAACACTGCAAAACTGAGTTTTGTTTCAGGTAAGGCAGGGAGGTGTCTATGTGGTTCGTGTGGGAAGCTGTGCTTGGAGGGCAGGTCCAACATGTTTGTGTGAGGTTCTCCACTACACCTTGCAATAAAATAATGCAATTCATTTAACACATCTGTATTGGGTTTCGGTGCAGTTTTTAGTGAGGACCCTAAGTTCCAATTTGGAGTGCATCACTGTTCATTTTGCTTTTACGGTATGTAAAATAACTCTTCTGATCATAGAGAAAAAATACAGATAAAGAGCAGAACATATGTAGCATTTAAAAATTAAATCACTATATAAAATCAATCAAATACCGTGCATGCATTTTATTTGTTTTATTTATTTATGGATTTATTACTGTGCATGGATACTCTGTTGTGTTCTTTGATCTAAAATCCAGTTAACCTGACCCTGGTGTTTCTGGCTGCTGCTCAGCCCCGAGCTGTGCCCAACATTCCCAGCCCCAGAGCAAGTGCAGTGCTGCTTGCCAAGAGCATCCCCCAGCCAACAGGACGCTTCTCTAAAGGGTAAATAAATCATTGAAACACCAGCTGCCAGGTATAGGAGAAAAGGTGTTGCTTAGGAGCTGTCCATGACACAAGAATTCCAAAGAGTTTTGTTTTAATGGAGTTGAGCCAGTGGAAGAGCCCTGGAGTCCAGCAGTTCAGTACATTTCACTTTCCTGGAGATAGCTGAAGGGAATGTGAAAGTCACATGGCAAAAGTGATCTATAGGCATTTCTGGTGATTCTTGTCCTAAGTTTCTACTTGATTATATCCAGTGCTGTCCCACTGTAATTATTTTCAAGCTGACTACTCAGTGAATTTTTAAGAATAATGTATTTGAATGTCATAAAGCAAGCTTAGTAAGCTCACTGCAAGTGATTTAAAATTATATGCCTGTAAATTATATGTAATTGTAGATTCCAGTTAATGAATATCCTAGAATCAATTGAAAATGCAGTTGTTAATAGTGGCTTGGCATAAGATCAGATTGTGTATTTGGCTCTGTGGCAGGTACAAACATATCATCACAAATTGATTCAAGGAAGAGTAGCACTGAAATCCACAGGAAGACAGATACTGCACTGAGATAATTTATTTACCCTGCCTTAGGCAGAAAGATTTGTACCTGTTCTTGCTAATGCCATAATCAGTTTAAAAGTTCAATGGAATCATAATTTTGACTTTCAAAAATCAGATGCTGGCATGTACATACTTGTGCATGTCTGGCCATTTTAGCATCATTTAGTGATCAGGACCACATTCCCTCTGTGTGTGGCAAGGGTATTTAAAATAGGTTATTAATCTTCTTTCATAGCCACATGTCCCAGAGGAGAGGGTGGGTGTTCCAGGACACCACTGTGAGTCCAGACTGAGTCTCTGATGCATCTGAGGTAGCCACTCTCTTGGGAGAAAAGAACCCAACTAAATACTGGCTGCAAACTGGTGTCAGAGGGATTGTCTGCCAGTGCCTGTCTGTGCTTTCCTGGCTTCACAGCAGGCAGTCACTGACCTGTCGCACACAGAAGTGCACCAGGAGGCATCCAAAGCTTGGGCAAAGGGAATCCTTGGAGGCTCCACACTCTTATCCCCATTGTTAAGGAGCTAAGGAGTCAGGTGAGTAGTGACAGTAGGTGCAGGGTGAGTCTGTTGTTCCCAGCTCACAGTCAAGTACAAATAGAGTCTGTTTTCTTGTCATTAGCACAGTAGTATTTTATAAGTAAGCAGCTGTAACCTGCTTTTCAAATCAGCAGTTTGGGATCCTTGCCCTTTGTGTTCTAGTTAGCAGCTTTATGTCTGCAGCATCCATGGGGATTGATCGCCATGATCTGTGAACAACACCTCTGGCTTGAGCAGCACGAGAGGCTCACAAGGGCTCTGAGTTTTGCTCACAAAGTTTTTCTTAATCATCATCCTGTGAACCTCAAACTAAAGCACTGCTGACACACAGCAGGCACTTTGTTGAGCCAATTTGTCAAAGCCAGCACTTATGGCAAGTGATGAGGAACACAGAGATTTGCTCTTAGCAGTCATGTGCAATGTTTGAGGCCATGAGAATCACAGAGTTTTCACTACAGCATGCTTTCCAACAGGTAAAAATACCTGTGTCGGGGCATAAAGTTTCATAAATGAAACTGCAGGGATTTATTTCTACAAACCTGGCATCAGGTTATGATTTTTGGGAACTGAAATTTTGAAAAGCAGTAAATTTTAGTAAGGCTTCATTAATGTTCCTTGGACCTGCATTAAAAATAGAGGAATTGAAGTTAGCTTGGTGGAGGTGCTGGAGTCAGCAGATCACAAGTCAACCAATTGGTCTCTCAGGGCTTTCTATGTTCTTTACACATGTGAGATGTAACTGATATCTTTGCTTTCTTTCTGCTTGCTCAGAAACAGTCAACCAGCGTTCAGATAGTTCAGAAGTAAGAAGAAATCTTTAAAATACATTTTATTGCTTTAAAACACAGTCTAGAGCAGCAGTGTGTTTTTATATTGCTGGACTGATTCTCCTCATTGCTCATTCTTTTTGTCTTATGTCCATCTATCATGCTTTTCTCCAAAGTCCAGCCAAATTATCAGGCTTCAGCCTTCAGGTGTCTGTGGAGAGCAGCAGCACTGAGGTGCAGATCACTGACAGCCTGGTACCTTGTGGTACCACGTGGACTCCTCCCAGCAGCTCTCAGACTTCATAATCTTGCAGTGCTGTACCCAAGTGTTTGTACCTGAGCCTCATTATGCCAAACAAAGAACACACTCTGTCCTAAGGAGCTTACAGTTAGAAATCAATATTGATTTTTCTCCTCTGCTGCCTGGGTTACTAGGTGAGAAAATATGAAAAGTCATGCTTTATTATTCACATATTCTTCTGCCATAAAGCATTCTGTTCAGACCCTCATCTTCTAAACACTGAGTCAAGTGGCAAGGATACACAGGCTGGAAAATCCTAGAAAATAATTTTGCATCATGCATTTCATATTTCATTTTTTTTTTCCATGGGGTTTTTTTTCAAAAAAGGCTTTAATTTTTTTAAGCAATAGGCTACATGTAAAATGAAAAGACAATCCAATCTTTCCTATGTGATATTGCTGATAATCACTGCTTTTCTCATGGTTACTATAGAAACTTGGCATCCTTATCTGCCACCTTTTTTGGCATCTTGAAAAAAACTATTTAAATGCATTTTCCTGATAAACTGAAAGTTTGGCTTCACGAAACCCATGGGAATACGTAAGTGTAACAACAATATTTGTCATTTCTTCTTATTTCATGTTTAACTTGCTCATTAGCAGCTGTAGAGGCATTTCTGACTGTGATGTTCAGGGGTCCTGCTGCAGGCATTGTCACCAGCACAAATGCAGAAGTCCTGGATGAAACCCAGGAACAGCTGTGAGCTCCCAGGGGCTCACATGTAGCAGCCCAGGAGGCAAAGACCTGAGCAGGATTTTGCTCCTATCACACCGCTCTAAAGCTGTTCTTTTTCCAAGTTTGACAGTTTCCAAGCACACAAATAATCTGTGAGCATTAAACTGCAAGGTAAGAGTGATTATGGAAGTTCCTGTGGTAAATCAGTGGTGAATCAGCAGCCTTGTGATGCTTTTAATCCCTTTCCAAGTATGTGCCAACCAGTCTGCATGGCAGATGAGAGTAGGCTTGGGCTGGGGATGCTGAGGAGCTGAGACACATTTTTGGAGGTGAGTACAAGGCCAATGCAAACACCAAATGTCCCAGCTGAGCACAGCTCTCTAGCAGTTTCACATTTCTTTTGTTCTAAGGGCACCAGAATTATGCTTGTAACAAAGGTTGTTTTTCTAGTTCTGTCAAAATGTGGCCCAGATGGGTCCCTCTGCTTACACAGCCCCTGCACTGGTGTCCTTCAAGAGCTCTGCACAGAAATGCCCTCAGCACTGGAAGAGAAAGGAGATGTCAACACCTGAACAGCTGCTTTTGGCTCCTGGCCATGAGGCACAATGGCCCAGCGTGGGCTGCAGGGGCTGAACGTTCTGCTAAAGCCAGAGAGCATTCACTGATCCATCCTGCAGCTGTGGCATCTTCAGCAGATCTCAGGGTTTTAATCTGTTATCATGTTCTTCCACCAGGAGTTTTGAAGAACAGACAGGTTTGAAAGATTATAGAAACGGGTTACAAAACAGCAGAAGAAAAAATGCTATCAAGGGCCATTAAATACAATGTAATTTTACTTTTGCATTGTGACTGGAGTGCTTCTGGGGACTAACACTGTGTTCTCATCCCAGTCCTCACAGGTTTCCTCACCTGGCCACTGCCAGACAAGAGGTTCGGGGTATGCCAATAGTGGGTTCTCTGCACTGACCCACAGAGCAACTTTAGAGTAAAATACTTGTCATAAAGAAACCCAGTTAGGTTCCCAGTACAAACTCCTAGTGTAGTTCAAAAGATGTTTACATTAGACTGCTTAGGGGGTTTTTTGATGAAAAAGTTTATTATTGGATGATTGTGCATTTTATCTTCATGGGAGACCAAAAAACCCGAGATCACAGAAATTACTGACGTTGTTTTAGAGCACTGCATATTTATTAGACCATCTGCTGCTGCAGCACTCAAGGCAGAAACCTTCATACAGGCAATCTATTCACAGCTACTGTTTTACCACCTGATGTGCAAAATATCAAAGCTCTGGATACATTTATTACAGCACTGAGGACTTTTCTAATGAATACATAAAGCCCAGCAAACATCCCATGCAAGAGTTTCCTGCACATTAGGCTGCTGTTTTCTCACTGGGGCTTGAGAGGAGCCTCTGAGGAGGAAAACCATTGTGTCAATGCTCTGAAATGTTAGTAGGGTAAAACTGAGTCATTCCAACTGTGTGCAGGCACATCCTTGCATGGAGCTGCCCATCACACTGTGGGGATTGAGCAGAGGAATACAGGGATGGACAGGGGCCGTGTGGGACAGTCTGGACACCCATGAAGGGCTCCTGCCATCCTGAACAAACTGCTGCTCCTCTGCAGTGCCACACAGCTCCCCCAATGCATCAAGGCTCCCAGGGTGCCCAGTCCCAGTGCTGCCTTCTCTGGGGTGATACCAAAGGGGCCAGAGCTAAAAACTTGCTGTGAGACCCCCAGATAGGAGCCCAGGACATCACATCCTGAGCAGCAAACAAGAGATGTTATTATGAGAGATGTGTTTCATAAAGAGACCCTTCCCTCTGCCCACTTAGAGCAAGGCTGGGACTCTACACTAAGCCCAGTGAAAAGCATGAAGAATCCTCCACCTCTGTGTGAAACAGCTTCATCCTGCCATGGGTGCCATGGCAGTGGAGCTGGGGGTGCTGAGGGCTGGGCAGCTCATCATGCCATGGACACATTGCAGTGCCCTTGCTGTGCATTACACCTCACTAATATCATCTGTAAATCTTCATGTGCCAATAGAAGTGTCTGGTCAGTCTGTAAGGTGCTCCAAGGACTCATCTTTTACTGATATGTCCTGTTAACTTCCAGCTCATAAGCAAACCAACACATGGCAGGTTCTGAGACACCCAGGAGAAGGGTGGCAGCTCACATGGATCCATCATCCCATCCCCTGCTGCCACTTCCCCTCCAGAGCCACCTAAGAGCTACACACACAGAGATAGAAGGTATTTAGGGTATTTATACCTTTCTCCAAGTGAAACAGGGGGTTTGATACCACTTTGTGCACTCATCACCTTGAAGGTCATCGTGGGAACACTTTGCCACTGTTACAGGTAAATGATGTTTAATGGCAATGAGCTGTGTAGTCAGATTTACAGCTGGGCTTGCAGCACTGAGTGCCAGGCAGAGTCCTGGTGCTGAGCCAGGGTGCTGCTGCCATTGCCTGTGGCAGGGAACTGCACCCAGCCCTGGTGTGGCTGCTGGCCCAGCCCCACTCCCTGGGACTTGCCTTTCTCCTCCTTGGACTCTGCTGGCTCAGACCCCACCCACGTGAGCCCTGAGCCCAGAAAATCTTGGTGACACACATTTGTAGGGCTCTGCATAAAGAACACAGCGAAATAAGGATAAGGATGCTAATTCATGAATTTGCTTTCCCTTCCTGGTCCTCTGACACGTCCAGCTCTGCAGCCCTCTCAGCAATAAACTCAGTGCCTGGAGATTAAAATGTACAACTCCGTGGCACCTTCTAAACCACATAAATATGAACTGGCAAGGCCCTGTAATAATGAAGGATTTTGCACAAAATGTTCAGGCACTAATTCAGTCTCAAGGCTCTCTTTCCACTGCAGTGGGTATGCAGTGCCATTATGAAACCTTGACTGAATTATAACCCTTTATTCTTCTAGGACACCTTTTTTCCTATCTTCAACAAGGTTTCGTTTTGACCCAATCATAAAAATAAAGAGCATTAGAAATACAAATTAATTTAGTGATAGATTTGTTTTCCCTGGAAAAACATGTTATATGGTAGGAAAACACCTATTAACTTGTAGTTTATTTTAAAGCTAACAGATAATTATTGTTCAGTGGAAATTTTTTCCCAGTGAAGAGTTTAGTTTGCTGAATGGCCCCTTTCCATTTTCAGCACTGATGTTTCTCTCCCCCTGAATTAACACATTACCAGATGTTATCAAAACGAGTGGCTGTGCTTTTGGCTTTGAATTTTTCTTTCACATTTTTGACAATTGTTTTTTATATCTCACATAAATCACCATAACATATGATAAAATAAAGCAAATTCAATGCCTGTGAATATTTAAGACAGTTCTTCTCCTTTATGCAATAGCCTGTAACTATATTTTAAAGCAGTTAAAATCTTTTATCAAGAACATTGGCACACTTGTGTAGCTGGATCACTGAGCACGCTCTGACAGCCCTTAAGAGCTCTGTAAATCCTTCTTAACCCACGGTTTATTGACCACAGTGGTTCTGGATGAGCATCTGATGCCAATCCCCTCGTAGGCAGGGTGACACCTGCTACCACATCCCCAAAGAAATTCCCCAAGTTCCTCTTAAGAAACCAACCCAGATGTTGCAGATCATCACTGCTTCCATAGGGGAACCAAGCTGGAGAGGGGACACCATCTGCAGTGGGCTGGTGAGTGGAACAGCCCAGGGCCAAGCAGACAGGAGCCCCTTGATCCTGGGGCAAGGAGCTCCTGGGGAAAGCCCCAATCTGGTGTGGGACAAGGGAGCAGGAGCAGCTCATCCCCACAAGGGTCAGTCCTGGGGGAACAGGAGGTGACACCCGGTGCTTGGGGACACTTGTGGCTGTAACCAGCTCGATGGCAGCCAAATCTGCAAACCTCCTGTGTGTCCCAAACACCCAGGACACTTGTTCCATGCAATCTGCAGTCAGTGTGGGTGGAAGGGGTTATTTGGCTCCTTTTATGAGCTGATTTATTACTTGTTTGCTTGTATGCCTTACCCACACTAATGTTGCAATTAAACCCTGCTAAACTGCTCAGGCCCCCCTCAGGCATGTGTTGTAACATATTTTTTCCCCCTAGAACCATAATTATTGTGTAGGGGGAGGGGAAAACCTGGGTGGTGAGGAAGGGTGTCAGGCCAGCTTGGTTGTAATAAATACCTATTTAGCTGGCAGAGGATGTTTAGTCCTAAATCAAATTGTGTATTAAAAGTGGAAATTGCTGAGATTGGTGTTTACCTGTGAAACCAAAATTGCTCCATGAAGAAAATAATTATAGATGCAGGCTCTCTAAGAAAGCAGTTTTGAGCCTTTATTAAATAGTTAAAATCAAGATGCTGCTCTGAAGCACAGCATCAGCACATTGTGTGAGGGTTGGCTGGGAGGGGGCTGTGAGCTGTGTGTTGTACATACCCCACAGAGCTCTATCCCACAGTTTTCCAGTGAACTGCAATGTTTTCTAGGAGATAACAACTCCCATGAAGTAATATTAAAGCAGGTAAAACAGGGCACAAGGGAGGTGCTTTAGTACCAGAAAAGGCTGATGAGTTCAGGGAATTATTAGGGGAAAAAATGAAATTTATATTAATAGTCATTTATTAGCTGTAACAAGACAGCAAACACCCTAATGAGGGAGTACAGAGGCATAGGGCTCACCGTGGCTGCAGTGCCTTTTCCATAGAAGCCCCTGACTCCAAAGCAGCTTCAGTTCAGTGCTGGATTTACTCAGAGCCTTCTCCTGTGAAGCAGATCCAGTAGTCACTACCAGGAGAGTCTCTCTGGAGTGTCTCTGCAGCTGGGGCTGTGTGGGTGCAGGTGAGGAGCTCTGCGATGCCCTGGGAGCTGCTTGGCCACACGTGCAGCACCAGGGAGGAGCTGGTGGCCGGGTGGCAGCTGACAGGTGGCACAGAAAGCCCCAAATAAGGCTTTTGCAGGGCCGGGGAGCTGCTTACCTGTCACCCAAACCTGCTGTGGACACAGAGCCAGGAGCAGGGTGGCCCTTTCCTGTAACTCTCCTCCAGCTCCGCATTACGAGGCTCTTCCAGGAACGTTCCCTCCGGTCGGAGTTTACAGCTGAGGCGCGCTGGAAGCTCACCAACAACTGCTTGGAGCTGGACTATTTTTAGTCAGTCCTGCCCAAAAGGGAAGTCTTTCCTGAAATAGGTGCTCCTCCTGCACGAGTGGCTTAGCGTGGGATGTGGAGAGTCACTGAAGGACAAAGAGCCCTGGGCATGGTCTGCAGAATTAGGTTATTTGGGAGGAATTGCTAAGGTATTCAGAGCAGCAGCTCATCGCAGCGCAGGCAGTGTGAGGGTTTGGGGTTTCGTAGGCTGAATAGGAGTGTCTCTAGTCTGGATTTACAATTTCTCCTTCCAAGGATGGCAGAGCTGTGGTGAAGGACCCTGGGCAGCCCAAAGGCCTTGACTCTTGTCTTCACCCTGACTCTTCACCTCAGGAACTGCACCACTCTCCATGCAGCTCCTGGATGGATTCTCAGTGACTGTGGGAGTGGGAACAAAAGCAGGGAAAATAGATGGATTCTTCTTATGGAGCTGCATGGAAAAAAAAAAAAAAAAA
>QUSF01000032.1:7123441-7199859 GCA_003676055.1 Chloebia gouldiae | reverse complement strand
TGTGTGTGTGTGTGTGTGTGTGTGTGTGTGTGTGTGTGTGTGTGTGTTTGTTAAAGGGAGTCATTAGAGTTCTTTTATCAGCTCTCTTGAGTCAAACACAGGAGTCCAGCTATAAGAATTCTCACCAATGCTGCTGAGGTTTTGGGTGCTCTAGGAGTGCCATTCATTGATGTGGGAACAGCATCATTCCCTCAGTCATGAGGGAGTCTCTGTGACATGTGTTAAACAAATGTCCCTCATGTTTGGCCACTCTGGCTTGAAAAGCTCTGGAGGAATTTGCACTTTTTTACCATTTCAAATTTATTTTTAGCATTTCAAATTTTGCACAAATTTTACCACTTCCTTTGGTAGCATTAGCCATTTGCTCTGGGGCCAAACTGGCTGTGAACTGCATTGTGGCTGAACATCCTCTGGAGCACAGAAAAGGCAAACATAAGCAATTGAAATACAGCAGACAAAAGAAAGACGTTTCACCCTCTAAAACCACAATGCTTGAGCTGTTGGTGAATTGTCACCATAAGGGACACTGGGTCAGGGCTCCAGCTCCAGGAGTTTCACCTTCTCACGCATCTCCTTTGGAAAGTGAGGAAGGCACCTCCAGCCTCTCACTCACTCAGCCTTGTCTCAACCAAGAGTAAAGGCTAAATAAACACATCTAAACAACTGAAAAGCACGTCGACAACTTCAAAATAAAATGCATTGAAGTGTGAAATTATACCTTTTATTCCATAAATCTTCAGCAAGCGGCGTGGTTCTATAGCTTGTATCATGCTTTAATACTGGCAGAATTTAACACACCATGCAAAGCCCCATAAGGTAATTACATTTCATCGCAACAAAGCAACAAAATCCCAGCTCCTTCAACCCCCTCCGTCTGAGGAAAGATTATAGGCAATTCAGCGCATGTTGATTTTTCCTGGTGATAAATCCAAAGCAGGTCACCAATGAAACGTGAGTGTGGGTTCCCAAGGCAGCTGATTTGCAGAGGATAATAGAGATGCTATTTGGTGTCCTTCAAGGCAGTGTCACCCTGCTTTCTGAACCTTCCTGAGGTTTATCCTCCACCTAAAATAAGCTTAAAATGTAAAACATAAGCTTGAGCAGACCATTTGGTAATTGCCCCTGTGCAGGGTGTTTATGTGCTTCACAGCAGATCCCTATCCAGCTTGTAAAGAGTTATTTAATTTTGCAATAAATGAGGTTATGATGATGATAGAAAGCCAGCAGAAGACATTCACAGCCCCACATCCTGTAACACCAACCATCAATCTCCAGGGCTTTGGGCACTCCAGACCCACAGGCCAGGCTGGAAATATTTGTCAGCAGAGGATGTGTTGGCTGCCCTTCTGCCAAACCAAGGGTATCTCTGTATACAACAAACCACAATTAATTTAACTAATTTATCCATTAACTGCCCTGAAATAAAGCCTCCAAACTTTAATTAGACCTTTGTGATTAAATGCAATTAAAACCCTTAAAGCAAGTCAACAAGGACTGCAGGCACTCTCATTCCCAATGCCAGCACAAAGCTACAAACACACACAGGAATGGATAACTGAGGGTGAGGACAAAAGCGTCTTTCCCCAGGCACAAAATAACATGACTTTCTATAATCCCTTACTCAGCCTCTGCAACAAGACAAGACCTTGGAAAGGGGACAGGACACAGTGGCCTCCTGAGGGATGGGGTGAGAGGCTTCAGTCCTAAAGGGGAGAGGAATGCAATTGCCTGCCATGATAGGTGTTGTTGCATCAGCTCAAATGATCATGAGGCCCCTCAGCAGTCCCAGCAGTGATGGGGTTCAGTGATGGCACAGACACAAGGAAAACTTGCTGGGACAATGCTTTTTTCTTAATTCATTTCTTGTGCCTTGTTTCCTTGCATCTGAACCAAGCAGTCTGTGATAAATGTTGCACAGTGATGGGAAACAGTGGGGGAAAGTCATGACAGCTTCCCAGCACTTGGTGCTGTTATATGAAACTCAAGGCAGACAATGCAGAAATAACTTGCACAAGCCTTTCTACACTTTTTCAGCTGATACACCTTATGAATGCAGCTCAGCTCCCAGCTCCTTCCAAGAAAAACCAAAGACTTGAAGCGGTGCATGCAACTGTGTTGCCACAGTTTAGTCTTGTGCATGGAGGGGTCAGAGCGAAACCATCACGATTTCCAAGACAGAGGGAATGACACTGAGCAGCGGCAGCACAGAGGATTAAATTGTGCTAAGAATCACCTGAACACAGAATAGTCTTGGTGTAAGACATAAAACTTTATGGGAAATTTTTGTATCAAATAGTTCACAACCTTTATAGGAGATGATGAGCAGAGGAAGACCAAAATGAGGCAAAATACTGCAAGGAGAGCACTAGACAGGTTGCACAGGCCAAAGAATTTGGTAATTTTATCATCAATTATGATGAAATAGGAAGACAAAACTAGAAATGGCTTTGAGAAACCAGGAAATGTTAAGGGGTGGGGGACAGCAAGGAGGTGAGCAGCAAGCAAGGAAAAAAATCCGATTTCTAAATATAAATCACATCCCGGTCCCTTGTTCCAGCTGCGGTCATTTCTCTTGCCCTTTAGACTTTTTGAAAAGCTGATACTGAGCTGTAACTTGAACAACCCCAAATCATCCCTGCTAATGGCAGCTGTATTCAGCATTGTATTCTGTAGTGAGCTGGAGTAGAAGGAGAGTTGCAATAGGCACCCTGCAGCTCCCCAGCCACCACGGCCCAGAGTGTGCACGGCGCCAGGAAAAGCCCAGCAGGTGCAGGAGAGTTCCCTGAGTTATTTCCTATTCTCTGTCTGGCAGTAAAGACACAGCTACACCGGGTGGTAACTCTTAGCAGATGGTGACTTTTTAAAGTTGATTG
The DNA here is from genome assembly GCA_003676055.1 of Chloebia gouldiae. Classification (NCBI taxonomy): domain Eukaryota; kingdom Metazoa; phylum Chordata; class Aves; order Passeriformes; family Passeridae; genus Chloebia; species Chloebia gouldiae. Next base: position 7,196,986 of record QUSF01000032.1, on the reverse strand, counting down.
CTGTATAAATGATACTTTCTGAGTTTGTTCGTTTTAATTCAGATTCTCAGTAGTGTGTTCAAATGTCAGAGAGCATCATATTTCTATCTTTTATTTCCTTTGTGAGCAGAAATCTTCTTTAAGAAGTCTAGGAATTACAGCTTGGGAGAGAAGATAGACTCCCTCGATGAAAGTGATCTACTTTACAAATGTTACAGAATACTATAAAAACAGGAGATGCAAAAAGCCCCACTGGCTTTGTTCTCAGTGGAGAGTTTGAATTTCTATTGCGCTTTTAAAGAGACATTTTGTCTGCACTGTAATGTTTTATTGGATCTGTGAGGTCCATTAGCAGCACAAAACCAGGATTTCCTCTGCTGGCAGCACAGGGAGGGTGAGGAGCAGGGGGTGGAAGACATCTAATTGATTTATTACTGCAGGTAAATAATAAAAGGACAACTGAATGAGGACCTTAGTTACCCCCCAGATGCCCAGCAGCCCCAAGCTGGGGTGGCCATGTGCCAGACCCCCATGTCCTGCTCTGCTGTAACCAACCAGCAGGTCTGGCTGGCCCCATGTGCAGGACTGCCATGCACTGCTTCGAATATTTGCTTTTAAATGACACAGACATACCAGAACTGGCTACAAACAAACACCTCACTGACCCAGCTCTGAGATCCATCACCTGATGACATCAGTACTCTGAAAAAAATGGAGGTGACAAATGGATGAAGCACCTGTGTGATTGGCACTGCTGCAGATCCCCTGCCACCACAAGACAGCCCCTGCCCATGTCCCCAGCTTGGGAAAGATGTACCAGACCAGGTGCCACTGTGGCAAACTGGGGACATTCAAAGGGCTCTGGTACAGTCACTCATCTGCCCTCTGTACTTCACCTCCCCTCAGAGTCTGTGTCTCAGGCCATTTATTTATTGCACCTCATTGGAAAAAAAAAAAAAAAAAAAGAAAGTCATTCCCTGGCCAGAGGGAAATGTCCCAATTAAAGAGCAAACGATGCAGTAAAACAGCAGAGCATTCTTGAGAGCCGTGGTAAAAGCGGCCACCTCTTGTCCTCAATTTATGCTGCTCCCATCACCCTGGGCATTATATTTGTGCTGACAAGGATCAGTTTAACCCCTGCCTGCAATCTAATAAAAAGCTGGCATGGTGCAAGCATGCATAATCTTTCTTCAGTGTCCTAGAATGGATGCAATAAAAAACTGCTGCTGCTGCTCAATGGTCACAGCCACTGCCTGGAATAAATAACTCCCTGTCTGAAACCAGCAGTAGGAAGGGCTTTGGACCAGAGGCTTTTCAGACCCTCATCCCTTTATAGAACTTTATAATCATGAGGTTGTTTAGGTCAGAAAAAACCTCTTAGGATCATCGAGTCCAACTGTTCCACCAGCACTGCCCAGTTCACCACTAAACCATGACCCATGAGGCATATCTACACATCTTTTAAATCCCTCCAGTGACTCATCCACCTCCCTGGGCAGCCTCTTCCAATGCTTGACAACCCTTCTGGTGAAGAAATTGCTCCTAATATCCAATCTAGAACTCCCCTGGTGCAGCTTGAGTTCACTTCCTCTGGTCCTGTCACTCATTACTTGGGAGAAGAGTAATGGCTACAACCCCCACCTGGCTACAGCCTCCTTTCAGGGAGTTGTAAAGTGCAGTGGGGACCTCCCTGAGTGTCCTCTCCTGTGGGCTGAGCCCCCCATTTCCAGCTTAGCACCCCAGCACATCTGTAAGTGCAGCACGTGCCCAGTGGCAGTCACCCACCACCCCTCAGGATATTCTGGGGGCAAAGCAAAAAGTCCCAAAGGCCTTGTGCCATCGACAAACAACAGATTCTTCCCCCTCTCATCATTAATTGACCAAGGCAGCACAGCAGAGCTGGCATTACGCTCTGCTACCCTTTGTAATGAAATCACTGCCTGTGCACAAGAAACAAATTCAACAATATGATACTAATAGGGTTAGAAATTTCCCATGCAAATATTAATAATTTATATCTACATTCTTTTTTTTTAATACCACTTGCAGTCTGTAGCAAGGAAGTGCTGAGGTCTACCAGCCTCTCTCACAGATCTTGTCTGGGAAAGATGTGGGTGTTACCCAGCTGGAGATGGAGGCCCCCAACACGATTTCACCAGGGGTTCAAATTAGCTTTTGGAAATCATGTCCTGGCCTGTTTCAAAAAGGAGACAATGCTTGCATGAACCAACCAGCAACAGTAGATGGGTGTTGAGCCTTGGTGTGCCCAGGCCCCTTCCCACAGGCATCTTTGTAACACCTGCACCAAGAGCCAGGGCTGCTGATGCCCCTGCAGCAGCCCTGGGTGAAATGAGCTGTGGCCCAGCTGCCACTGAACACACCAAGCATCCACCTGAATCTTGAGGTAGCTGGCAGCAAAAGGAGCAACCTTTGGGCTGCAAAGTCAGAGGGATTTAGGGACTGAGGAGAGGGGGGAAGGGAAGGACATTTTATTTTAGAAGTAGGGAGGGATTTGTGTTGAATGTCCTTTTTTTCAGCACTAAAAAAGACTCTGAAAGGAAGGGCAGTGACTGGGAACCTGCAGGGTTGAAAGAGAAGCTAATTCCCTCAGACAGGCATAATTGCTGCAATTCAGAATGGTAAAAATGTGAAATTAGGAATAATCAATGGCTGTTTATGATCTGTGTCTATACTGCGAATTCAGCTAATATGGAGTAATTACACTGCGCTATTTTGTATTTGTCATCGTTGGGTTGCAGAGGAGTCCTGCAAAACAATAAAAGCAGATTGGCTGTGCTGGGCCCGCAGACCAGGGGCTTAGCAGGCAGTAGCTAATTTCTCGTTTAGCAGCAGCAGCGCTCGTTTCCCTTTCTCCGCAGCAGCCGCGGGGCTCGGGATGCGCTGCACCGCTCCGAGCGGCGGCCGCCTCCCGGCAAGGAGCTGCTGCTTCGCCTTTCTGTCCGACACTGTTATATCAGCCCTCCTGTAAAACTCTGTCCTCACGCAATTCCTCCCACCCGGCACAAGGTAGCTGTGCCGGATGCTCGGTCACCCGCGACACCTCCGGGATGTGTCACCGCTTTGCTGGCGTGAGTCACTCCTTGGCCAGTGGAACAGGGCTGGTTACTGACCTCTGCAAAAGTGCGAGAGGAGAGGTGGTACAGGAGCGGGATTGTTCGGTGGAGGGTGAATAATCCCCGCAGCAGCACAGGTGGGAGGTGCAGGGACAGACCTCGCCCTCGTTCACCCTCGCATGTGGCATGCGGGAAGTGCAGGTGGTGTTTAACGCAAGACAAACACAGAGCTCGTTTCCTTTCACAGGAGCTACACTTAACATCTGCAGTAGTTCGGCAAGATCAATCTGAAACCATACACCCACTGTGCTTACCAGCGGCCAAACCTTTCCTAAGAGGATCTATCAGTTTATCCCAGTGAGCACACTCCTGAAAAGCAGCTTTTCCTGGGCACTGCAGAGCCCAACAGGGATCTTTGCGGGAAACCTCCTCCCAGTGCTGAAGTGTCATATCCTGGGAGGGACAGTCCTGCAGCCACTTTCTTGGCACCAGTGTCCCAGTGCTTCCCACCACTCCCTGACACTCAATGCACCCAGTGCTGACACGTGGAGGGAGGAGGAAAGCAGCTCCTCACTCACCAGCTCGCTCCTGCTGGTCTACCAGAGTGATGATTACAGTGCAGTGAGTTCGCACCACTGATTATTCATTCCCCAATCTGGCAGCTTTTTGATATCACATCTATTATTTTTTTTTCTTAATTTCTCTTTGTCTATATCATGCAGAACCCCTTTGGGGAGCCTGCGAATGAGGCTTGGTGCAATTTAATTGCACTGCACCAGTTTATTATTTGCTGAGTCAAAACTAAGCTGATGCCCCACTCCCAGCATTTGACACATTCCCTAATGTTAGGTGGGATTTACAAGCCCATTTTTGCTGTGTGCCACAGTGGATGGGCAAAACCTGGGCTACCACAAAATGCAGAGGTGGGACATGAGGGCTCCCCACACCAGCGTGTGCCACAAGGAAAGCCCACAGCTCCCCATCCCCTCCTGTGGTTTCAGGGAAACATCTTGGATGCAATGTTCAGCTCCAGAGAGTAGAAGCATTTCACACAAGATTTCCTTGTTGGAGGCTTATGGCCCTGTTGATGGTTTTTGCTCATTTCTTCTGCAAGCAGTAGAAATGGCTCTATCTCCATAGAGGATTTGGCCTCTGGTCCTTGAAACAGGAGGCAAACTCACCCTGGAACAGGCCTCCCCCAGGGTGTTACAATCCCCGAGCCGTGGGCCTGCTCCTGCAGGGGCAGCAAGCAGGGGGACACAGCAGGACCAGAGCTGAGGCGCTCCAGGGCTTGGGGCACTTTGTTATTGAGCTGAGCTGGTTACTGCCAGCAGCTAAACAAACTGATAGGAAGGATATTTCCCCAGAGAGCGAGAAGGTTTTGATTTAGACTGTGCTGTTTAAGCTCAGACTCTCACCACAGCTAAAATTTCCTTCCAAGGGCAATAATTATCCCAATGCAGAGCCCAGGCATGGGTTTGCTTTTCTGCCTTCTGTCTGGAGGGGTTTGGTTGAGAGGCTGTGATTTCCCCTGGTGTTCTGCACCTCCTGCACCTCTTGCCCAGCACTGAGGACCAGAACTGGGGGGAAGCAAGGAAAAGCTCAGGGCACAGCTTTATACAGGGCTCACCTTCAGGTATTAAACTAATCATCAGGAAGCAGTGTTGGTCCCTCAGGGGCTCTGCTCCAGCCCTGTGCAAGCTGCAGGCCCAAAGGCAGCACTGTCACTGCCAGCCCCATGACTTCTGCACTGGTTCTTGGATGCAAATTGCTTTAAAAGCTCCAAAAGAAGCCATTTGGTTCTTCTCGGTGGAATGTAAAAGAAAAAGGAAAGAAGGAATGGGAACGCTTTTGTTCTTGGCTGCCAAGTAAATGAGGTTCAACTTTGGAAAAAATAGAGAGCTCCTAGTGCAAAGTTCAGGAGTGATTTCTTCCTTCTGAACCATAATAATAACAATGATAAATGATTAAAAAGAAAACAGCCTAAATCTGTACCTTGAGTTAATTCAGGACTCCTTTTGAGTTCAGGACTATTGCTGGATAAATAAATGCTTGTTTGGAAAAGGAACTTCCAGGTTCCTGTAAATAACAGGCAGAGAAGCAGGACTCAGGGCCAGCCCACACACATGCAGCACAGCTGGGGGGAAATCCTGGCCGATCAGGTTATTCTGGTTTTACCCCACTTTGGGGAACACCACTCCTGGCTTCATGCCCACCTGCTCATTGCAACACCCATGTCAGCCCACTGTGCTGCTTTGGTGAAAGAGCAGAAAGAAAGAAAGAAAGAAAGAAAGAAAGTCAGGCTGCTGCCCCCCCTGGGAGAGGTCTCCCAGAAAGGCAAGGGCCAAAGTGGAGGAGAGCTCCGAAGGAAGCGCTGGTGGCCGCAGCAAGGAGCGCCTCTCCCTCCCGCAGGAGCGCTGCTCCCGAGTGGGCGCAGCGGCCGCTGTGGCCCACGGGCTGTGCCCAGCCCACAGCAGGCAGGAGATAAGGCCTGGGGAGGTGCCACGAGTCACACCAGAGGGCTGGGCAGCTCGGCACATGGAGCTGCCGAGCACATGGAGCCTCAGCTGCCCGGGATGTCCCAGCGCCCGCGGAGAGGGACGGCACGGCCCTGAGGGACGCTGAGCGGTACGTGGGCCTGTCCCATCCCCGGCCGGGGAAATGCGGCTTCTAGAGCATGACTGAAATGATGTGCTCCTGCAGAGCTTTTCTTTTAACTTACTGGCAGGTTAAGGTGTTGCTTAGGAAAGGTTTTAATTGTTCTTCCTTCTCACAAGAGAAGGGGAGAGGAGGTGAAGGGGAAGCCCCAGGTGCTGGCATCCTTTCTGGGGGTCACCTCTGTGCTGGTGTCATGGGCTGAGCTAAGGAGCTCCCTGTGCCAACGGGGAGCTGTGATGTGCTGGAATCAGCCCTGTGATGTGGGGGCCAGATCCTCATGGCCACGGATAATTTGCAGGGTGTGCACTCTGCAAAGTGTGGGGCTCGTCCAAGGTCAAGCTGCTGCTCAGGATTTTGTCTGTTTTCTCTCGCACTGCTGAAAGGGTTGGTCCTGCCCACACAGCACCAGTAGGGACAGAATTATTTCCTTTAAAAAACTGATGGCATCATGGAATTTTCAGAAACCAGCCTAGATGGAAGGGTAGGAGGACACAGGGTACCAAGTGCTTTCTGGTAGGAAGCAGCAAACACTGGTCAACAACTCAGATAACTGTGGGCTTGTGCCAGGGCCAGTTTTGCCATAAGATGCCCTCTCCAACCATTTGGTGGATGCAGAAGCTGGCCAAGCATTTTTATAAGCAAGAAAATGTATAGGCTCTCTAGCAAACAGCATCCTCCTATTGAGCAACTCAGCAAAATTTAGTCAGACTGATTCCTTTTGAGACTGAAAATGGCACTGTAGCATTCTCCATTCTCCTGTGGAGATAAACCCTGAACACAGGATGGATATGCACCCACCCTGCCAGTCCCTCCTCAGCACTCCTGCATTCAGTTGTGCAGGAAAACCCTTGTGCAGGCTTTTTTTTTGGATAAGTGACTCAGTGGCTGTGGGCACCTGGCAGTCACTCTTTTTGGAATTGCATCCCCACTCTGTACCAAAATGGTTTAGTTCACAGTCGGGGACCTGTTGAGAGAGAGAGGGACATGTGGGGCTCAAAAGCAGGAAAAACGAGGAGGGGGGGGAAGGGGAGGGGGAATAAAAAGGCAGAAGTCTGTGGGGAAGAGAAGTTTTCCTGCAGCACTGAGGAGAACAGGAACATCGACCTGGTGCATCCTGGAAGGGCTCCCTGGGAGGGCAGGGATCTGTCTGCTCCTCCAGCAGTGACTCAGCTCCGCCAAGCGGCATTTCAGGCCAGAGCAGCCTCGGGTGGAGCTTTTGCTTTACATCACCGTGAGCCGCTTCAGCAGTATTTGTCCAAGAACTTTCTTGTTCCTGGAATGTTTTTTTAAGCAAACAAGTTTGAGGTTTATTAGACAAATAACTCTGTTTAACACCTTTAACAATTCCTTCTTTTCTCCCTCTCCTGCCAGCAGCTCTCTCGCACATGCCAGAGCACAGGTGCCTTTTATTCTGACACAACTCTACAAAGAAAAATAAAAAAATTATCAATCCAAACAATTAAAAAACAATATAATAGAAATCCCAGGACAGGGCCACTCTTTTGTAATGCAATCAGGTTCTAGGAATTTCAGCACCCAGGGACTCCACCCAATAAATTTTATCTAGGATTAAGGTAAAGATAAATAGCCCAAAGAAATATATGACTTCCTTAAAGCACTGGCATTTATTGGTTTATTTTTCCATTTCTCTTCCTCTGCAATGAAATCAATATGTGCAAAGAATAAAACCACAACTTTTGTGAAGGAGAGGACTGTGCAATGGGCCCCAGTGAGGCCAGTGTTCACTGTAGGACTGGGAACCAAACAGGGAAGGTTTTAGGGTGGAGTTTTGTTCCACTCACTGTGTTCAAATCACACCCCAGGTCTGAATCCTCACCAGATCCAGGCTCTGCTCATGGCACTTGTGGGAAAGACAAGCTCCCAAGGCAAACCAATACCAGTTTTAAAGTCTTCATGACTTGCCAAGGGGTATTGTGAGAACTGGCCCCATTTTCCAACTCCATCATCAGATCAGGCACTGGGATGGGGAGCTAGAAATGGGAAGGGGGTCCCTGTCTTTATAAACTTCATGCTGAAAGGAGAAAAAGGAAAGAGCCTCATGCTGCCCCCGCTCCCCCACCCCCCCACCCCTCCAGATCCAGCCACAGGCAACATTTGTCCTGTAAAACCTTTAAACTGTCCTTTTTCAGGTCTGTGAATCTTATACCAGCTCAGTGAAATGGGTTTGCTCATGCCAGCTCTGACACAAGCTTTAAAATCCATTTCAGAATAACTGTGCTGAGGGCTGGGGTGTGGGGAGGGGCTTTGGGCATCACAGACCCCTCTGCCACCTCCCATGGGACAGATTCCTGCTCACAGCCAGCCTTCCTCTGAAGGGAACAGCTGCAGAGACAGGGGAGATGCTGCTGGGAAGCTGTGCTCTGCTGATACACAAACAAAAACACTTTGTCTCGGTATATGGGGGGACACAAATCCCTCCCAAGGCTTCCCCTAAAATGCAGTCTCCCATGGGAAGCTGGTAGCGCCGTGCTGGAGCAGCTTTGGCAGACTGTCCCTGCTGCAGTGTCACGGGGAGAAGTGCCAGGCTCCAGAAACATCATCTGAAACTGATGGGGCTGCCTAAGAACCCCGGGCAGTGATGCTGCAACCCACCCCTGGGTGTAGGGGAAGCCACGGGGAGCCTCTCCTCGGGACACAGGGGGGACGCAGCCCAGGGCTGCCCCACGGCCGGGTCAGTAACACAGCGAGCCCCGGGAGGGGACCCGCAGCAGGGCTGGGCAGGACAAGCTCTTCTCTCCTTCCTCATGACGCAGCAGCCTGAAATCAACATTCAGCCCAGCCCTGCTACGGCCCGCTGCTCCTTATTTACCCTTCAAACAGGAAAAGCAACTCTCAGCACAGCTCGTTTACAAATTTTCTGTCAAACATTACTGAAGAGCCGCTTTAGTTGACATTAGGCTCGTGAACTCTCAGCACCCAACTCACAAGTGACAATTCGCCGCAGGGCTCCAGCGCGGCTGCCAGGACAGAGGTTCAACAGACTGCAGCCCCGAATTTCAAAGGTAGGAATCCCCCAGCCCCTGGGGGAGCCCAACATGTGGGGTGGCAGTGCCTGTCCCGTCGGTCAGGTGGCAGTGGGACAGAGCAGATGGACTCTCCTGGGCAGGAAATAATTCATGCTCCAAATTACAACCACTGCCTGTCCACGGGGTGAAGTCACTCCAGGATTTGGCCAGGTGGAAATATTTCTGAGTTTAAGTCAGGTGACCAAAACCTGGCTGCTCTCCTCAGCACAGTGGTGCTGCCCTTCCTCCCTTCTCCTTTTCCCAGAGATTCCCCTGACTGGGCAAAGGCAGGTCACAGCGTGTCCTCAGACAGCATTTTGCAGCGCCTAATATTTGAAATCTATCCTGCATCATCCCAGAAGAAAATGCAGCAGAGCTGTGATTGAAAGTGTCCACCCCGTTGCTATCAGCAGCACAGAAAAGGCTGGTCCATTACCGAGAACAGGAACGAGGAGCACGAGGGGCAGCAGACCGGGGGAGGCTTTGAGGCTCCAGAGGGAAGTGAGCTCGGGCAGTGCAGCCTGCTCCAGGACTTAATCAGGGTGGGACCTTCTGTGTGGTAAGAATTTCTATATCTTTGATTACGTCCTCACTATTGCAAATGTGACTGAACATCACAATTAGCTTCTCATCTAGAATCTGCCTGGCTTTGATGGCTTTCAGGCACTCTTTAAGGCATTGCCTTCTTTCCTCAGGGTGACCTGTGACTGTCAGTCCTTCCCAGCCGTGCTGTGTGCCCACCACCATGCGGGTAACAAGTAAGGAGGGACAGATATTTACCTTTCTCTCTCTGTTTTTCATTGGTTCTTTATGCTTCTTGCTCATCTACATGATGCCTTCCAAGCTCAGCAACCCTGCCCTTCCCCTGCCAGGGACATGGGAAAGTGCCTTTGTATAAGCATCAGGTTTTTACAAGATTTGTCTCAATTTCAGCCTGTTGTATTTTTCCCAGTGAAACCTTCTGTGACTGGGAAGAGATGGCTATTGAGATGTTCCTGGTTCCATAAGAGCCATTCAGCTGCAATAAAAGTACATTTTTCTGCTCTCTTTCCATGCAGGACTGGAACGTTTTGCTCTGATGAGCGCTGCTTTAAAGCCAAATGCCAATCACAGTTGTATCAGCAGCTGCTCGGCTGTAGCTAGTGACTAATTGGGGGATAGCAGCCTTCCCAGCACTGGGAACATAAGAAATATTTGGATTTACATAGCTTTCTGAGTAATTACCAGATTTACTTTAACATAGAGAGAAATATGAATAGTGCCTCCCAGCAGAGCACTAATGCCTATCTGAGCATCACCACATACTCTGGAGATGATAATTAAGAGATCAGAATCCATTTGGAGGGTGAGGGATTGTTAGCTGCCTTCCCACACCGTGCAAGCACTGGCTGTCACCCTGTCCCGGTAACCTGGGGACACAAATCCCGGTAAAGCAGAGGGATGATCCGGTGCCTGCCCCGTGCTGCAGCTGCTGCTCTCAGCCCGCCCCTCTCCCACGCCCGCAGGTGTGATCCGGTCCCTGGTGCTGCTCCTCACCCTGCTGGCCTCCTGGTTCCTCATGCAGACGTACTTCCAGCACAGCTGGAAAGCCATCAGCCTGCGGAGCTGGCTCGGTGAGGCACTGAGGGCTCCAGAGGGATCGGGAGGGAGGGTGGGAGAGGTCCCATTGTGAGCCAGCCCCCAGAGCTGGGTATAGCTGCCCTGACCAGTTGTATTTGCAGTCTCTGGCCGAGGCTTTAGCCACCAGCTCTGGGCACTAGGGCAGGATGGGACAGTGTGGTGTGGTGGGAAGCTGCACTGGAGTGGGTGGGTCCAGGAATGCCTGCAACCATGGGAAGCAGTTTTAGAGAGCTGAGCAGGTGCCTGAACAGCTGCTCCTGGCTTGGGGAAGAGCCAGCAGATCTCCAGGGTGTCTAATCCTCCTGCTTGATACTCACAGGTGCCACGAAGAAGCCCAGCAGTGAGTATTGCTCTCGACTTCATCACACAACTCCTCTCCAGGGTTCAGGGTGGAAGCATGGGATCTCCTTCAAGAGCCCCTTCCCTGAGGCAAAAAAATCCCCCTCTCCCAAACACGGGGGATTTTGCTACTGCACACAGCAGTGGGGTCTCTGGCAGGCCCCTGCCTTGGCCAAAAATGGGGAAACTCTGGGCAGAAAAGCCCAGGGTCCTGCCTCGGACACCAGCTCCGAATGCTCCCAGCACACACCATGTGTCACACCTGGAGCAGCACCTGGCCTTGCCACCATAAACCTCAAACAAGAAGCTGGTCCCAGCCCCAGGACAAGCCTCCTTCATGGAAGAAATTGGTCCAGGTGTTGCCCCCTGAGTGAGCCACTGTATCCTGGTCCAGCCCTGCTCAGCCCCTCAGGGACACGGCCAGTGTCTCCCCATGGGGACAAAGCCATGTCCCCATGGGGACTTTCAGCTCCACTCCTCCCTCACAGGTGAGAGGCTGCCCCGGCACAAGTGTGGGAACCAGAAGAGCTGCCCCCAGAATTATTTTGCCTTCAAGATCATCAGTGGTGCTGCAAATGTGGTGGGACCCTCGATCTGCTTTGAAGACTTGGTGTAAGCAGCACATGGCAAGGACAAGGCAGCTGTGGCTTGCCTGGCCTCCAAGAGGGCGTTTGGCCTCTGCCAAGCACATCAATGGCCATCACAGTGTATTTGTGGTTAAAAAAATTTAATTAGATTTCTTTGCTACCACTTCTGGTTATTTTGCCATCTACAGCCACTTTACCCCACCACAGTTTCATTGGCATCAGCATCTCCAGAGCATCCCTGCACTCACTGGTGCTCTCTGCTTTCCTTTCCAGCCTCATGAGCAGCGTGAAAAACAACATTGGCAGAGGCCTGAATATTGCACTGGTGAATGGTGAGTCAGACAGGCACTGACCCCCTTCTCCCCACTGCCAGGGGTCCTTCCTTCCCCAGGAAAGCACAGGCCACTGGTAACCCCATCCCAGGCACTGTGGCTGAGCCAAAAGCACATCCCTCTGGCATTGCATGGGGAGCACAGCCACAATTATGGTTGCAAGAACTGCCAGTGAGAAGGGAACCAACCCACCTGGGCTGTGCCCACCTGGGCAGCGCCACAAACTCCTCCAAGCAACACAGTGACCATTGCAGCAGTTACAACACACTGAGGGAAGAGCAAAGCATTTTGCAAGGCACCCCAGGCTCATGGCCAGGCAAAGCCCAGAGTCACCCCAGTGCAAACTCACTGTGCTCTGTTTTCAATTTTAACCTTTCAGGAACAACTGGGCAGCTCCTGAAAACTGATGCCTTCGACATGTACTCTGGAGGTAAGCACAGTCACTCTGCTCCTTGGTGCTTCCCAGCCAGGGCTCACACCAGCACAGATGGCTGCTTCAGCTGCTTCTCTGCCATGTATTTAATGAGAAAGTCAAGAGGGCTTTGACCAGACTTGCCAGCCTGTGTGGTAAAAGCCCAGCTTTCCCTGAGGCCATCAAGTCTGGAGTCCTTACAGTGCTTCCACACCCAAGATTGGCTTCTCACTCCTTTTACAAGCATGTAATAGCCTGGAAAACATTATTTCACTAACCTGAATAAACTAAGGCATTTGAGACTTGAGAAAGGTACTTTCTGAGATCCGGTAGTTACACTAATCCTGATACTTTGCAACCTGTAACTCAGTTTTTGCATACTGGTGGTGGCTGAGCAGCTGCTCATTCCCCTGCCTTTTGCAGCAGGATAAATGAAGGAGCTCAGGGACACCTGGCCCCCTCAATCATTTCTTGGGTTTGCAACCGACTCTTGGTAACTCTGGAGTTTTAAAGAGATTTAATCTCAATATAATGAGATTTCCACGTTCATGAGTGAGATGCTCGGTGGGAGAGGCACTGGGAAGAAGGCAGCAGTCAGCTCATGTGCCACTAGATGGGGCATTGGATTCAAGCATCCCACAGATGCGGGATGAGGAGTAATTCTCCCAGTACAGCCAGAGGCACGATGCCAGGGAAAGCGTCGCTGTGGTCAGACAGGTTCATTTATTGTGTGTTGGGAGATAAATTCACACAACTGGATTTCAGAGTTAGCAAGCAAAGTTTAGGAGGAATTTCTGCCCTGCAGTTGTTCCAAAAGGAGGACATCAGTCCTGTGCACTGCAGGAGAGCCCAGATGGGAACACAGGATGGGGAATGCATCATTTGGGAGCCCACCATTCGCCCAAATCCTGGCTAGCACCAGCACAGTCAGGTTATTTCCCACCAAACCACAGGAGGCTCCCCCGTGCAGAAGCACCTACTAAATCCCTTTTTTCTCTCCCTAATGCTCTTCTCTCCCAGACATTACCAAGCTGCAAACCTTCCTCCAAGGGATCAAGCGTGGCACCCTTGTGTTGACAGCAAGCTACGATGATGCTGCCACAAAGTAAGTTTGCCCATGGAAGCAACACCAAGCTCCCCAAAAACACACAGCTGGGGGAGCTGGACATGCTGCTGACACCAACAGAGAGGGAAAAAGAGGGGACACCCACCTGGCACCACAGTGACACCTTCTGACCCTCTTTCAGGATGAATGACAAAGTACGGGCATATTTCACGGAGCTGGGCAGCAGCCACGTGGGCAAGTTGGCCTTCCGGGACAACTGGGTCTTCTTGGGAGCAAAGGGGCTGCTGAACAAGAGCCCCTTTGAAAAGGTACATGGCCCTCCCTGCCATGAGCTCAGCAGGCTCTACCCTCTCCATGGCACCCCCAAGCTACATCTCACCCACCTGTCTGCAGAAGACAAGGACCAGTGGCATTGTCCCCCTCACCAAACCAAGCTGCAGCTTCTGCCACCTTTCCAACTTGCACTGTTCCAACCTCCTCATTCTTCTCTCTCTTTTCCCTGCAGCACATTAAAAATGATGGAGAGACAAATAAATACGACGGCTGGCCTGAGCTGTTGGAGATGGAGGGCTGTGCCCCCAGGAAGATGGACTAGCATCAAAGTGCAGCCTGCCATGGAGGGCAGCTTCACCAGTCACACAGGGACACCAGCCCCATCGTTGGGACTGCAGCCTCTCCACTGCCAGGTCACAGAGCCCAGCAGCTGCTGCCTGCTCATGGGAACTGGCTGCTTCACAGCAGGAACTGTGCAGGGCTTGGAGAAGAGCTGTACAAGTGCCTGCAGAGCTGAGCAGACACGTGGCCAGACTGCAGCCAAGCCATCCTCATCTATGGGTCAATTTGGGGTATTTTATTTTTTCTATCTTTTAACTAAAAACTTTGTAGAAGGTTTTATAAGTTTCTTAAATGAGATTTCTAATTACAAAATACTACCTTCTCCCTTCCGTTTTCAAGCATAATCAACACTTTCCCCCACAGGCACAGAATGCAAGGTCCTCTGCCACCAGTTGAGCATCACCATCACCCATCCCACTGCCCTGCACGCAGGAGCTCCCCCTCCCCACATGGCACAGGGTAAAGTCATCCCTGGGGATGCTCAGACTTTGGTGGTTTCCCCTTGGAGCTCTTGCCAATGTCCTACAGTCTTCTACAGCCACAAAAAAGCCAGAAATCCACAGGGATAGCACACAGCAATGTAGGTTAATATTTGCAGACCAAAGCATCATTCCTGGGTGTTACAAACTGGTTTAAACCCAGAAGAGCAAAGAAAACTAAGTCTCTATATATAAAACAGAAAGAACTTCGAAGGTTGAAAATATTCCCAAAAACAAGATAAAAAACAAACAAGATTATATGTTGATGCCAAAAAAAATGATAGATTTTGATTTAATAGAAAGAGAGGCAAAGAGAAAGAATGTGAAAAGAAGGGAAAAGTTAGAAGATACTAAGGTCACTTTTAAAAGCATAGGATAGGTCACCACCTCACTGTACTACCTTGGCTGCTGCTGAGACAGGGTGTGGGGAGCAGAGCAGGTTTTGCCCTTCTTTCTCTGCTGTTTGAAGCATCTTATCTGCCCTCCCTGACCTCAGGAGCAGTTTGGCTGGGATGCAGCCACCCATCCTCAGGATGCAGGAGCCGTGTCCGGTCTCTGCAGCCAAATCAAACTCGTGGTGCTCTCTGCCTGCCATGGGATGCAGGAGCAGGGCAGGGGTTCCACAACTCACTCCTGTCTTTGGTCCAGGGCTGCAGGATCAGGAGCTCCTCCCCAAGCAGACAGCATCGGCTCCCGGAGGCCTCAGGGTGTCCCACAGCAGGCGATGGTGGTGGAGGCAGGGGAAAGGCAAAGGTCAAGGATTCTGCCCCTCGCTTTCCCCTCCACATTTTCACCAGTTTTGCCTTCCTTTTTACAGGCCTCAAGGCAGGCTACTCACAGTCCATCCCACCCGTAGTTTTCAGGTGTTCAAGAGTGATTATGATAAGCAGACATAATGACAAAGCACTTTTTGAAGCCTTTCTCTTATGATCAGGTTAAATCCAAGCTAAATCCTCTGTGGCTAACCCCCATCAAAGGTCAGGATAAGGCCAGGGTTGTGCCAACCTTGCTTTGCCCTCAGGGATGGATGGATGGATGGATGGATGGATGGATGGATGGATGGATGGATGGATGGATGGACGGATGGACGGATGGACGGATGGACGTGCAGGTTTCTTGGGCAGCTGAAGTTGTGCAGCACAACCAATAGGTGGGAGCCTTTTACCGGTAGAGCCGGAGCCAGCATCGCCCTGGAGCGCTACAACGCGCCCGGGCTGGCACCCGCTGGGTCAGCCACACACCGGGAGCTGCAGCCCAGCCTGGGCCAGCCGGCACCACGGGGAGAGGAAAGATCCCTGCCCGAAGGCGAGCAGCAGAGCCCCACAGCGCTCCTAGAGCAGTCCGCACGCTGCTCCCCAACACTGAGCAGGTCCTGGGGAGCATCTGCCCCCTGCTCCTGCCCAGATGCATCAGCCAAGCGCGGTCCGTTCCCAGCCCCTCCCCGAGCCCCGGCGCTGCTGGGATCAGACGAGCTGCACGGGTGATGCTGGGCTTATCTGTCATCAGAGACAGGGATGAATTTGCATCATGTACAGACTTTAATTTCCGATGATTGTATCTGGTTTTTCCCCATTCTCTGAAGCAGACCAGCAGTTTTGCAAAACATGAGGATGGAGTGTTCCTCCTGAAGCATTTGGAGCTGCACGGGGTAACAGACTGTCCTGCACAGCCTTCTCTGTGTCCAACAGACCCTGCACAGCTCCTAGCAGGCACGTCACAGGGTTATGGGAGTGCTCAGGTCACCCCAGGGAAGCAGAAGTGAGGAGCACAGGCAGGATAAGGCCAGGAAAGGGCACAGCCTGTCCTGTGCTGGCCACCTGCAGAAAAAAACCCTGGATCCAAAACTCAACACCACGGTTTTCCCTAAACAAGGAAAAATCCCCACATAAACTGTGTAACACCTGTAAGGACTTCCAAAGGCAGAACTGAAATAAAACCCCGAAACAGCCATCACAGTGGAATCCCCAAACAGGTGTAGTATTTTATCCCAGCTTATCCTCCCATGCTCTTAGCACACACCTGATGGCACTGAGGGAAACCTCTGCCATAAATCGATCCCTAAATCTGCTGCAACAACAGCGGTTAATCCCCAATGCTGAATCATCCCTACCCATGGCACAGCAAGAAATAACACAACCAGCAGACACAACAGCCCTGCGAGCTGCCAGCATAAATATGCCAACTATTTTAAGCCCCTCAAAGGATCTAGATTCACTCATAAAGAAAACTGAAAACAACCCAAGAGCTGTAAAGGTCTCTCCACAGGGCAAACCAGAGCACAGCATCGACTACAGCCCCAAAAACAACCGGCCCCATTCAGCCGCAGGAAACTCTTCCTACCCCTTGCAATGCACATTAGAAATCTGGTTTAAAGCCAAAATAAAGGAAATTTATGTTTCAGCATTCTACAGGCAGTTAAAACTAGCTCTGAATCCATCAAAGAGCAGTTACTAAGGGACATCACTATTTTCAAGAAATAGGGAGAGCTGAAAATGCAATTACTGTGCAGGGAACTTCAGCCAGTGTTTTGAAGAGCCATTCCTGCCAAAGTCCCTGTGTCCTGATAAATAAATCAGAGTTTTTTAAATATCCAGACACTGAGAGAGAATAAATATGAATTCATGAGTCAAACTGAACTTGCTAATGTCTTTAAATGGATCTGAAAAGGACAGTGGGTGCAGGGACAGCAATCTCCAAATGAGGTTTTGCAGTGCTGTGGCATTTTGAAAGCTGTATGCAGGGACAGGCACCTACCTGGCTGCTCTGCACTGTGCTGCATCCCCAGAGTCTTCAGCAAACACAAGCCTGAGCCGCCCAGACTCCCAGAATGCAGCTTCAGGTAACCTGGGCTCACCTGGGGTCACAGGAGGCACCAAGGCTGCAGCAGCAAACAGGCAGCCTGGGGTGTTTGTGGGAGCAAAGTTTGCAAAATCCAATGCTGCAACAGGAGCCGGGAGCCAGGATGCAGAGAGGCAGAAAAGGGATAATCTTCCTTTATTTTTAGGGGTCCATTTGGGCAAAGCACCAAAGGAGTATCTAGGAAAGATGCCACAGGCAAGGACCTGCGGGTGCCGGGCCGCAGCTGGGCGAATCCGCATCCTGTGACATCTTGCCCTGTCAAGTGCAATTACTGTAATCTTCCACAGCCTCTCAAAATACGGATCCCGGCTTAGAAACCGGGCATCCACAGCATGAAAGCTGCCTTTGTGCCCGGGCAGAGCCTGGGTGCGAGCCAGCCGTTAGGTGCATGAAGAAAATGAGTTCTCCACGTGCTGGAAGAAGGGAGGAAAAGCAAGCTTTCCCACCCGAGCCCGCCACAGACGGGCTGGATTTCACCCACGTCTCCCCACAGCAGCGGCGGAGGGGCTGGGAGCAGCAGGGCCGCCCGTTCCCCCTGCACTAACGGGGCCGTGACCGCAGAGAGCCGGCGGCTCCCGCAGCCTGCACATCCACCATGGGGGCGTCTCACGGCAAAAAGGTAAAAAGCTGCCGGGGCGGTTTTCCTCGGGGCTGCGGTGGCGAGAGGCGATGGAGAAGGCACCGTCTGCGCACGTGGGGCTCGCTGTGCCCCACGCGTGCTGTGGCAGCCGGGGATTAGAGGGAAGGGACCGCTCCTGGGTGTGGCGCCACCCAGCAGGGCCGGATTAAGTAATTCCGTCTAATGGGCTCAGCATCGGGGCCTGCCGGGGATTTCAGGACAGCAAGGAGGGGATGAGAGCATTGCAAGCATGGCTTTAGTTCAGACAAAGTTTGGTTCTCTGGGGAGAAATGTCAGATTTGTTCTGAGTGCCTCCAGCAGCCTCTGGGATGTCTCCTGTAGATGCAGGGCAGAGCAAGTCCTGAGTATTTCTTGGCCTGGGAATTGATGCCAGCTCCCTCCCAGGACAGGGAGGTGATGGGCTGGGCCCCATAGCACCAACATGTATCCCTGTTCTCCAGATTCCCTGGGGAGAGTGATCAAGTAGCTCCAAATGGAAAGAGTTTTACGGAGTCAGAGCCCTGCAGAGATGCCTGGAGGTGGTTGTGATGAGGATGTTGTATGTCATTTTGCTTCCGTGGCTGATGACATCAGTGCCTAGAGATTCATCATCCTCACTCAGTTGCAATGCCCTGTCTGGAGTAAGACTTCCATAGCTCATCTCCCAGCTCTAAGAGAAACATTCCTGTGCACTTCACTAGGTAATAACATCCACTGGAATGGGGACAGCAGTGATCCTTTGCCCCAACACGGACCCTTCATGCTCAGCTGAGCATGACTGTGGCCTTCAGAGGTATGGGCACTAAGTGCCTCTCAGAATTTTGCCAACTTGCTGGACTTTCTTCCAAAGCCAAAGCTAGACACCCTTGCAGGGCAAGCATGTGAAAAACTGGCCACTGGCCAGCGCGACCAACACCCAGGAGGAAAATGAAAGCTGAAGTGGGACTATTAAACATGTATCTGTTTTTCTGGACTTCTGACCAGTGCCAGGAGCAGGAGGTGCTGCTCCCAGCCAGCCCCAGCTGCTCCAGCTCCCATCCCAGCTACCAAGGCCGGGCTGGTCCAGCAGACACCAGAGCCGTGGCTGTTCCTGTGGCTGTTCCCGTGGCTCAGGACTACAACACACCCAGGAGGAGCCATGCTCTGCCCACAGCTAATCCCCAGGCCCCTGCTCACGTGGCCCTGACCTTCAGGCCCCAGCGCATTTGTAGAGGCATTACTGGGAGCAGGGAAATAAGCTGGTTAGGTCAGGCTTGGCTCAGCGCCACCCAGTTAAGCCCCGCTGCATACAAAGCAGCCCATGCCAGCCTCCTGACCACCAGACCAGGCTGCTTTTGGACAGCTTTGCCCACTGTTCCCTCTCTCTGAAACACCACGATCCCACCACAGCCCGGCACTGAATGGCCTGGCTTTGAAATGCTGCCGGGAGCTCGGGCTCTCCAGCTTCCTGGCAGCTCCTAAAAGCTGAGACAGTTTTACTTTCATGGGTACCAAAAGGTCAGAGATGTCATTCCCATTTCAGCCTCCCAAATGTTGCCTGGGTTGACAAAAGCCTGTACTACTGCCCAGCTGGCACCAAGCAGGGATGTCTGACTGGCAGCTCCTGGTCCTTTACCCTTAGGCTGATGCTCGTGGGAGATGAAAACAAGACAATTCTTTCTGCTGCCTTTCCAGGGTGGGTGAGAACAGCGGGATCCAGCTCTCCTGAAGAGCAGGATGAGTCCAGGTGACAGGAAAGCTTCCCTTCCCCCAGCCCTTGCAGAACCAGGGCTCAGGGACCTGAGGCACAGCTCGGGGCACAGGGACCTGTCAGGGCTGAACCCATCTGTCAGCAGCAGCCCAGAGAGGACCCAGAGGGAGCACAGAGCAGGGCTCAGCACCCCTGGCCAGCACAGCCTGCATTAGCAGTCTCAGCTGCACCTCTTTCAGGCTTAGTCCAGAGCAGCACTCCAAGGGGATTACAGTAGTGGATTGTGGAGTGCAAGGCAATCCCCAGCTCCACAACAAAAGGGACCGGAAAGGCTGCCAGCGTGGCTCCAAGGACATTTTTACTTTAAAAGGCTGCATCTAGTCCCAAAAAACCTCTTCTCGTATCACCAGTGTTCTGTGGGCCCAAGCCAACAGCAGGGCTCCAGCAAGACACAGATTTTTGCTGGGCTGCCCTTCTCTTGAAGGGAAGGCAAGGACTTTGCCACAGGCTGGTTCATGCATGCTGCAGAGCTGGTGCTGATTGATGAGCTGGTGATGATTCCCTGCTGATTCCTCTGCTCTGCAGGGCTTCAGCCCCACTGGTGTCACTGACATCCTTCTAACCCCAGCAAACATCCTTCAAATAATCTGCAAGCACAGCCTCACCAGCAACAGAGCCCCAGGCTGCCAGGGCAGATGCTCCAGACCCTCTGGCAGTGGAGGAGGTGGTTCCCAGGCACCTGCACCTCTCCAGTTCTTTTCTCCATGTTTTCTCAAGGCAGAGTTTGCATAGTGGCTGTTTCCCCAGGGAAAGTTCTCTGTCCCCAAATTCCCAAGAGTGTCAGTTTACACTAATGTCAGATGAGCCCGGATTAGCCCTGCTGCTGAGCAGGGAGCTTTGCTCTGTGGCTGGTTTAGAACAACAAGGGGCAGCACGCCAGTGCCAGGGAGAGAGACTCTGCTTATTCAGGCAAACCACAGTACCTGGCTGCCCATGCTGAAAACAGGGCTTTGAGAACATCCTTTAAAACTCCTCCATCTGAGCAGGACAGGATAAGCACTTTCTGGGAGCTGCTGGTGGGATTTCCCCACAAGCACAACTTGCCCCACTAGTGAGGGACCCCCACAGTCTGGCCAGAGAAGTGTTTTAGTGTGTGCCACGGAAGGACAAAGAGGTCTGAAACAGCCAGCACCTTGTGACACCCCAAGGAAGACCCATGGTCCAGCAGCCCCTCTCACCTGGGAGGAAATACTACTCTGAGGCAGTGAGCAGGGACACCTCTGCTCCATCACGCTCCACAGAGCTGCAGGAACAGTGGGATTTCCCTGGCTCTCCCTGACAAGTATTTCAGAAACCTGGTAGCCAGTGTCCCTGCCAGCTCTTTGAAAGCATCCCTGTGCCTGGGCAGCACAAGATCCCTCCGAGGGACCCTGCCTGCTCTGACACTGCAGCCCCAGCCATCCCCCCTCATCAGCCAGGGCTGCTCCCCTGTCAGCAAGAGGGGCTGCAGGTGCCAAGGCCCCTGAGCAGAGCAAGTCCCACCGACAGTCACAGAATGCCAAAGGCTGTTTGGTGGCACTGGCCCCGGGAGCAATCCAAAAACCAGACGGCAACCAGGAGCCACAATGTTTCAGAGTCCTTGAGCATTGTGCTTCCTGGGGAGAAGGGTTTTCATGTGCTGCCTGCAACAAGCTTGCTTAGAGGGGTGGGGATAAGAACTACAGAGGCAGGGCAGGGATGAGAAGTACAGCAATAAAGTCCTAAAGTGCCTCAGGAGTGGGGACAGTAGTGATAAAAAGCCCATTTCTGGGCAAAAATAACACACACACACAGAAAATAATGGTTCTGCTATCATGAGGCAGCAAACATCTCTAAGTCCTCTCATCTGTCTGACACAACACAGTCCAGAGTGGAGAACTGGGCCAGGGCTAGTCCCAAAACCTCCACAGAAACGCTTTAAGGTGACTTTATCCTGTCTCTTGCCTTCCTCTTCTTCAACCCTTTAAGGTCCCACAGAGAGTAACACAAGGGAACTCTAAGTAGAGTTCTCTGGGCTTTTGTAGCTTTTGAAGTTAATAACATGCTGTAGCATCCCAGCTCTCAGAAAACAAACTCATTACAGTGGGGCTGCTTGAGCTGCTAGAATGAGATCACAGCTTGATTTCTTACTTCTCCATCCCAAGCATCTATACAGCACCAGTAAACCAGCTCCAACACCTAACTTAACCCACTCTCTGCCTTTAAACAGGCTGAGATTCTGGTCCTGAGAGAGCCCAAATGGCCTCAGTGAGACAGGGAACTCACTTGGACACTGCTAGCCCAGGCTGAAACTCTGCCTTCATGCATGACAAGCAGCACAAGGGTTTGAGCCATGGGTGATGGTGCTCAGCAGGACACAGAGGAGTGAGCTGCCAGACCCTCCAGGGTGAGAGCAGAGGTTATCCAGCACTGGCTAATGCTGCCTGCAGCACTGGGGTTGCAAGGGAGTCATGGAGAGGGCTCAGACTGAAGGGAGGTGCACAATGTGCTCATGGAGAGACCAAGAACTGCAATGCATGGGAAATGCTGCAGCTGCTGGCTCTGGGATGGCTCAGCAGTCCTCAAATAAAAATAGATTAAAGTAATTAAAGGTTTCACTGGTTCTCTCTGCCTCTGGGGGGGCTTAAGTGGCATCTGCTGCCTCCTTCTGAACCCTGCATTAACAGGGATGCTTCATGTCTTCCTCCTCTGCCTCCTCCATTTGCAGCTCATGGTGGTATTTGCAGCCTGGCAGGTGGCATTTCATCCCAGACAACAGCCAAACTTCCTCCCTTTTGGCCCCTTCCTTTGGGGTCTCCTCTGCACAGGACCCAGCTGGCACACAGGGATCAGACCCCACTCTGCTTTGACCATTTGCTACCAGCAGTGCCTGGAGCTGGTTGGGCATTTCTGCCCTTGCTTTTCACAAACTCCATTTTGTTAAGGAGCAATTCAAGTGACCCTGGGCAGGTAAAGAGCCCAACAAGGGAGTGTCATAAGAGCAAATTTCAGATGGCAGCCCTATCCTTGGCCCTAACATATGGTCCCTAGTTGTGAAATTGAGTGATGATGCCACTGCAGCCTGGCAGCTCCAGGACAGCATGACACTGTGCCAGAAATAAGCACTGTCCCTATTAATCATGTGGCATAAGCCTCACTTTTCGCAAAACAACATTCTTCAAGGCATTTTAGAGTGTGTTAATGGTCTCTCTGCAGCATGACAACAATTCACTCCAAAGCTGTTGGAGCCCTTTTGTGCCAGTGACTGATGTTCTTCCTGTGCAATCAGCAGCATCCCCAGAAATAGTGGAGGAGTCTTTCATATCAGCAGTGGTGTCACATCTCCAGCACAGGGCAAAAATAAGCTCCTGAGACACGTAAAAAATGGTTTATCCATTGCAGCAACAACTTTTAACTGCTGCTGACAACACTGAGGTGGGTGATACAGGTATTTCCAACAGTGACTAGGGCTACAATTTGGCTTTGCCCTGGTATGCAGAGGTGGTGTGTGCTCTGCACTTTGCAAGGGACCAGATTAAAAAGCGCTGAACTGCAAGCCAGGACTTCCTTAGGGATCAAGACAGAACAGCTGGTCCATCAGTGTGTGCACTGCTCTGCTTTGTGCCAAGAGCCTCTTTGTGCCCTTCTCAGTGGGATGTCAGGCCTCACAGTCAGCTCCAATGCTGACAAATGAGCCTTGTGCAGTGGCTGCTGTGGGGCTGAGCCCTGCCACTGATTGCTCTCATTAATCTGCAGGAAGTTTTCAGCTGAGGTCTGGTGTGTCACATTCCCCCTCCCCAGCCGTGTGCTGGGAGCAGCCAGGGAGCAGCGTTAGCTCAGCCATGGTGGGAAGTTCCACCAAGCTCCCTGCCCCGGGCTGGCAGCTCCAGCAAGCCTCCATCCCCATGCTGCTGCCTCTCTGCTTTACTTGATTTTTTTTTTCTTTTTAGTTGACAGTCAGTGACATGGGACTCAATTTGCCAGCTTTCACACCACAGGAGGGCTGTGCTTGCCTTCTGGGGCCACAGGGATTTGGGAGGGGGAATGACATTGGTGTAAAAGACAGGCAGAGGTCAGCACAGCACTCATCTGTGTCAAATTGTGTGTTCTTTATAAATAAAATAACACCACACACTATTTGAAGCATTTACAATTTTCTACTCGACTAGGTAGCAAAGTGGCCACCTGGCTGGTGCTCCCAGACACTGGCACAGGAGCTGAGGAGTGTCAGCCTAACCCCATGGGCAGACCAAGAGCCTGATCCCCTTCTGTAAGCCTAAATTTACAAATTCCTGTGGTTGAAATATCCTTGAGGCTGCTGGCTGCTCTCGTGAGAGTGGCCACATGCATCTGCCCTCAGCTCACTTCAAGAAAAGCTGCAGACCTGTAGAGGTCAAAAGACCAGTAATGAAATCTTACACCAATAACTTGATATTTCTTAGAGTCCTTTGCAATATGATAGTGAAATCAGCTATTGCTGTGGCCAGGGACCAGGAGTAATACAAGCTCAGCTTGGTTTGAAAAGCCAGCTCCCTCTGGGCAGGTGTGCATGCAGGGCTGGACACAGGCACAGGATGGGGAGCAATGAGGCAGGGCTGAGGCACACACTGGGTGCTGTGGTGGCTCCAAGACTCTTTCTCATTACAAGGGCAGTGCTGTGGCAGCAGCTGCTGGCCCAGGAATGCTGGGATATGCCTGGACACCGACTCCTGGAAGCCTGCCCATCTGGATTGCAAAACCTGCCAATGTAGCAGTGTCCCATAATGGGCTGGGAGCACAGGAATGTGCACAGTCAAGCTCCCTGCCAAGGAGGAACCCTCCCAAACCCGGCACTGCTCTGGCTCTGCAAGAGACAGGAACATGCAGTTTCTCACAACAATCCTCAGAACACCTTCATCCTGACCACCACCAGGAAGTCAGAGCCCAGTTTGAAAACTCCAGAGGGAACAGGATGTTACACCACCTTTCCTAGCCCTCAAGAAATTTTGGAAATTCATCTGAACTGTAGCACTTCCATTGGCCAATGCCTTCAGGGAATTAGCAGCAGTGTGAGGCATTGGGTTGTGCTGCTGATTTTCTGTGTTTCTCCTTACCAAAAACACAGCGCCATCCCAGCAAACATGAGCCCCAACTTGCTGAATCAAATAAACCTCAACACCTCACATGGCAGGACTTTGCAGCAAAACAATTGAGCTGACAGATTTTTGTGTGTTGACATCACAGATGGGAAAAATCTTACTAATCCTCCAAAGTTCCTTCCAGTGGATGACTTCATTGATGTCTCTGGATCAGCCCCAGCTGCTGCAAATGAGCAGAGATAGACCAAAATTCAGCAATAACACAGGATATTTGGGCAACGGCTCAGATGGCATCTCAGAGTCCAGGGGCATATACGAGATGTTTTCATCCAGAGCACTGAAAAGAGGAAAAGGTATCTGAAGTTAATCAAAAGTAGAGAACAGTTTAGTTAACCTCTAAGCTACATGTTTTGTGGTTTCATCACACACAGAAATGCTGGCTTCGATCTCCCAGCCATCAATGAACCTTGTTCCTGGTCATGACAACTCCTTTCAAAGTCTTTGTGTTTAGCAATAAGACTATTTTAATCAATGGATGTGGTCATTAATTGAACACCAATGTCAGAAGCAGCTACAGCACCTTAGGGACAAAGTACCTTTCTCTGAGTCCATCTACTCCTAAATAGGTTGAGCAATGTCTAACCCTGCTAATGGTGTCTCCCTCCCAAACCAGACCTGACCTGTGGGACAGCCACACATTGCCCACTTTTATACCTCTTTATCACCCTGATTAGATTGCAACAATCTCTTACCTAATTAATTAGCTCAGACTTTGGCTACAGTGCAATACAGATGCTCTGATATTGCATCTTAATGGCACCTGTATTGATCTGAACCTGCCTGAAGCCATTTTCATCCCCCTTTCCATGGCTCACACTCTGACCGTGCTGATGGCTCTTTTCCCTGCTTCCGTCAGAGCACAAACAGAGTCCAAAATTACTGTCAGCTGTTCTACAAGTAAACATCACAGCACCCACACGTGGGACAAATAACACTGATTAATGGTTTATTCAAATTGGCTGGCTTTAAGCTTCAGTAGGAGCTTTGCACTCCCCTAGTGGGGAGCCAGGGAGGAGGACAGTAGAGCTGATGGATCAAAGCAGCCCATGCCTGTGATGCTGCCTCCAGACATTTGCTGCAGGAGCTCTTTGCTGTACCAGGAACAGTCCTGCCAGGACACTGAGATGCCCAGGATGCTTGGGAGTAACACAGAACAGTGGACGTAAAGCATGGAACTACTTATTATTTATACCTTGTGTTGCTCTGTGGGATTTCACCCACTTAATCACCAGGCTAATACCAGCTGAAAACAGTGGGTGTCCTCACTGACATGGTCAAAGCAGGATGGGGATCCCAGGCAGGAGGAGCTGGCCTGCAGGTTGGAAGCAGCACCTGCTCCCATCAGCAATATCTCCAGGACTGTCCTGCTCAGTGCAGAGAGGCACAGTGTTTCTAGCTGATACTAGATGTTATTGCTCCTTCTTACTCCTGGCAAGATGCAGTCACACTGCGCACAAAAATGGTTTTCACGTGGAAATAGAAGGGTTTGGGAAATAGCAGGCATTTTCTGCCCATTTACTGCAACACAAACTCCCCATCTGAGCCCTCACTGTGATAAATTAAACCCTCTGACTGTAACACCTGTCCCTCAGCTGGCTGGGGACGGAGTGCCATAACCTGTTTTATCCCATAGGGAGCAGGCAAAAGTCTCCATCACCTGGGCAATCATTAACTGCCCTGGTGAGCTGGAGAGGTGCAAGGAGAAGCTGTCCTGCTCTGCAAATACACTAATGGCTCCAGTGGAGATTAGCAGGAGTGTGTTACCAACCAACCTGTGCCAAGAGGTGACAGGGTACCAGGGACCCAGCATGGTCTGACCAGCCTATACATTCCCTGCTTTTGGCTTTTCTACCACTGAGGTCACCACCACAGTGCAACCAGCATGACTTCTGAGGTTGTGCTGGGATTGCACAGAGTTTGTGCTGGGAACTAGTGCCACAGGGTGGGAGGGAAGGCTGGGCTGCACAGCCAGCCCCTAGCACCACAAAGCAGCACCTCAGCCCACATCAAGCATTAACTCAGCAGAGCAAATGTTTAACCAGCCTCCAGGGCCCCCTGCAGCAGGAGGTGAAATGCTGTCTGCCTTTGAGTCCAGCCCTAGATGACTTGAGCAAAATAAACTTTTGCCTTCAGACTGGAGCCTGACGTGACTGGCAGTGATGCTGTCATCCCAACCCCATGCTGAGAGGGGAGATTTAATAAAGATCCAGGCAGAGCTGTTTGCTCTGTCCCTCACAGCTGCAGCCAGGCTCCTCAGCAGGCACACACTGCCACTGTCACTGCACTTGTATCAGTGGGCAGCATTGCACATCGAGGGAGGGCCAGCGTTGGTGTTGGGAACTGGCTTGACACATCTGGGGTTTTTTAATACACAGGAGACATGTCCACACAAGAAAGTTCCTGGTGCCACAGCAACTGGCTAAAGAGATGACAACCAGCAGCCTATATCACTAACATGGTAACTCAGCAGCTAAAAGTCCATCTAATGAACAGCCCTGGTAACAAGAACCTGGCTGTGGCCTTCTCCAGAACCATTTTCCTGTTCCCAGTACTCATTAATAACCATACAGCCACTCGCCAGTGACACTCCAGATGCAGCATTTTCTCTTTATGTGCTCATTGAATGAGAAAACCATGTCATTTCCCCATCACAGAGAGCCCAGTTCCCAAGGGATGAGCCCTCTGTGCCACACATCAGAGAGCTGTTCCAGAGCTATCCCAGAGCTGCCTGGACTTGCCAGCTGCTGACTCAGGGACACCCTGGGCTCACTCCTCTGGCGTGACACCTCCAAACCCCTCCCCACAAACCCCTGCAGCATTCCCAGTGACATTGGACCATCCTGTGTACAGGAGATGCAATGGGTGATGCTGGAATGAGCTCCCCATGTCACCTTCTCCTTGGACATGAAGCCACTTCCTAAGACACACAGGGTAGCTGGTGAATGATGCAACTGCTTGTCTGCAGGAGCCACTCCAGATAAATCTCACCCAGCAATCAACCATCCTCACAAAGTAACCTTCAGGGAGCTACAGGGGCAGCACAAAGGCTTCTTGTTAATCTCAAAGACACAGGAGCACAGGGGGAGATTGCTTACTAATTTAGATAGCAAAGAGAACTGTTCTGCAAGGAGCTCCTAGAAAAAGAGCTTTGCCATGAAAAGTCCCTTGGCTCAGCACCCCACAAACCCATTTCCTTCTCTCTGCAGAAGAGGAGCTCAGATGTGCAACTGGTCAGGCACCGGGGTGTATCAGAAATATATCCAGAAAATTTAGCTGGCCTTTTCCTGATTTTACTCAGTTAAAAGCAGATGTTGATGGATCACAGCCCTTTTCCATTCCCACATCCACCAGCCATAACCACAATTCCTTGGGAGCTAAAAACAGGTTTAGATCAATGCTCTTATCCCCCTTTGACATCTCCAGTGAACTCACAGACCTGAAACTTGTTCAAAGGTGACCCAAGGGGAATAGCACAGATGTGTATCCATTTTCTTTTCCATTCAAATTGAGCCAAATGGTATTTTTGGAGTGTGCAATGAGCAGCCAGGCCACGGGACAACACATGATGTGAGGGGAGTCTGCTGGGCCATGAAAATCTTGTGGGGCACACATTGGCTGTGAGGTCACAGCTTGAGCAGAAACCTGCAAAACCTCCCCACTTAAAGGCTTCTCCTTTGCCACAGCCTTGGTTTAGGTGCAAAAGCTGTGTGGGGTCTTCCAAACCCTGCCTGTGAGTAATCCACGGCTGGACAAGTCAGACTGACTGCACTCACAAGCACACAGACACACTCCACACACACTGGAGTAAGGACGAGCCTGCCTCTCCTCTCCTGCATCTGAGGCCCCATGTCAATTAAACTGAACAGCTCCTGGTCAGGAGGTTAAAAATAATAACAATTTTTTTCAGTCTCTGGTAGCAAAGGACTGGCAACTTCTCCTATGTTTCATTTCCTGTGATAGAGCAATACCTGTACAGTCTTTTCTCATTTCCCCCTTGTCTTTTCTTCCAGAAAGAATATTCCCTTCAGTCCAAGGGTCCGAGTGGAAGCAAGAAGCCAGGGAGTGGCAGCTCAGGTGAGTGCCAGCAGCCCATGCTGACCCTCAAAGAGCTTTGGAGGAAACTGGGAGGGGCTGGGCCTTCGGCTCACACTTGGTGCTGCTGAGCCCTTGGCTGACATGGGAGAAAACATTGGGATGTGGAGAGGTGCGAACTGTGGAAAAGTGAAAGTAAGTGAAAGAGCACCCCTATGTTTGTGAAAACCTGGCTTCTTTCTCCAGTCCTTCACAGGACCAGGAGTGTCAGGCCATGACATGGCCTGGACAATGCAACCTCAGGTTCCATAGAGTGTGAAGGTGACTGGGCACCCCAGTGGTGCCCCCCAGCTTTCCCTATCCCCTTCCTCTGTGTGGAAATGGTTTTCCTTCATCCCTGAGTCTCCTGGGCCCGGGACACTGAGAACCTGGCACTGGGCATCTGGGCAGAACTGGACCACAGAACCCACTGAAGAGCCAAAAGGAATTGCTGGAGTGGTTTAACTCCTTCTTCTCCCCCACCTTTGCAGCTTTTGGTTTCCCAGGCTGTGGCAGTTCAGGGACAGCCAACACAGCACCTTCCAGCCACAGTGACGATGGGGACAAGAAGCCCAGTTCAAGCAGGGGCTGCATCCAGCAGCAGACCTGGGGCTGTGGCATCACACAAGCTCTGATGCCACCGGGACACCCGTGGCCCTGTGTGGGGGCTGCTTCTCCCTCTGGCAGCCCTTACCCCTGGGCCGTGCAGCACTTGGTGGATGGCGGGGTGTTGCAACATGCCAGGGAATAATCACGATAGCGCGAGCGGTTGCCCTGGTGCCGGCTTGGCTGTTGCAGTGGTTGCTAAAGAGAGTGGGCGTGCGGCTTCCTCTGGGGCGATCTGATTTCTCCAGGAGCGTGGTTAAGGCACGTTGAGGAGCAATCGTCCTCCGTGGAGCAGGGACACGACCTCTCCTCCACAGCAGTGGCTGTGCCGAGCAGGAGGCTCGGGTGCCTGGGCACGCACAGAGCTGTTTGCTCTGGGGAGGAAAAGCGATCAGCCTGTTCATCTATCCTGGGAAAACACCACCAGGCAACAAAGAGCAAAGGGAAGAAGTTTTCAGGGCAGCAGAGGGACCGGCACCGAAGAGCCAGCAAGGCCAGCGGCTGCTGCCAGCTGAGCTCAGCGCCCGAGGAGGTGCTGGTGGGGTGGCAGGAGCAGCAGGGAGGGACGCAGCTGCCACCTCCCCGTGACCTTCCGTCCCTGCTGCCACCGCACACACCTGCCAGCGGCCGGGCAGCTTCCTCGGAGCGGCCAGAAGTCACCGAGGCGCCCGGGCAGGCGGCAGCGGCGGCAGCCCCATGTCGTGGGGCACAGGGCAGCAGCTGCCCCCCGGGCTCCCCAGGGCCTCGCTGCGGAAATCAGGTAAGCCCAGGGTGCCCGGCTGCCCCGGGGATCCCCACTTCGCTGGTGCTCCCTTCTGCGGGGACGGGCTGCTTCATCCCGTGGGATTGCTCTGCACTGTGTACACAGGTGACTTGGGACCTGGTTTTAGTTTTATTTGAGATATCATGCTACTTTAATAGTTCTGTAGCTGGTTGAGAAGCTGCCCTTCTGCTTCTGCCTTTCCATATCTCACAAGAAATTTCCTTACAATACCCTTCTTGCAATTCAAACCTTCTTGAAGAGGCACTGGACTGGATAGGGGGCTAATGTGATCCCTACAAGTCAACAGAGGAGGATATTTTCTGTACTTAACAGAATACCTTTTAACTTTAAGCATTCATTACTGATTGATGTGCATCTCTGTCATTGGCAGGCAAATGTGCAGAGCAAATATTTGGTGAGATATTAAAACTAAGTTTATGATTGTCAAGAGGGACTGCTAAGCATCTGCCACAGTCGAACAAAACTAAACCAGTGCTCCACATGCTGCTTGTAAAAGGCATGGGACGTCTTGGTGATTGCTAACAGACTAAGACCCCAGCCTTGCTATCTTTGCTTATCACAGTCCAAGGTAATTAAATGAAATTATTAACCAGCACACCCAGTCCTGCCTGCCAGCAGAGAGGCACTTTGCTGCTGCCTGACAGTACAAGTATTTCCAGCTGGTAACTTCTACATGCCAGACAGCTCAGCAAGCCTCAACCCTGGTGGGATTTCTCTCTTCTAAATCCATGTGCATGAATGCAAAGTTCAGCGGATGACCATGGTGACATCCAGAGTCCTTCACCTGGTGACGGCAGGTGAGCAGCCAGAGCTGAGCCCAGCACCTGCCCTGTGCTCCCTTAGGCAGGTGCAGGGCTGGTGCAGATGGGGGAGCTGGCCCTGGGGGCTGTGGTGCTGGCACGGGGCTCAGCAAGGGCAAGCAGGACTGGGGACAAACTGGGGAGACTGGCTACACCAGTGAGAGAACGCTGGCTGTGCTGGAGGGGAGCCCTGGCTGTACAGGTCAGCAGCCCCATCCCCAGCATGTGCTCAGCAGAGACACAGAGGTAGGAACAGTGGTGACACGTGGCAGCAGTGCTGGGAGCTGCAGAGACGTGTCCTCCAGCCCTGTTTTACATTTCCATTAGGGTTTTCTCTGCCTTTCTGACCTTGTGACCCCGTGGGGTTTATTTCTGCCCGTCAAGGCTGAGTGAAGGCAAGGGGACCTGGGGTGTGAGTGCCTGCTGCCCTGAGGCAGCCACTCGATAGCTGGGAACTGCTTCCCAAAGCAGCCACATCGAGTTACACTCACCCTATTGCATTATAAATACCAGAATTAGCCTTGCTTAATTATTTAAAACTATAGATTAAAAGCAGACAAAGGCTCTTTGACTCCTTCCCAGAGCACACAGATCATTTATCAGAGGTACGGTCGCCTGGTGACAAGCACAGGGGAGCGTGCCAGGCCCGTCGGTATGAGGTGCTCCCGAGCTGCTGGCACAGCTGGAGCCAGAGGAGAGGAAAATCACGGTGAGGGTGGGAGCTGGTGCCTTCTCACCCAGGGAGGGTAATGTTTAGCATCTGACAATCTTTGGGCTGACATTATTATTATCATTATTATTATCATTATTAAAGTTACCATCATCCATCACCAGGGCAGTAAGCCACAGCAGTCATTAGGCTAATGTGAATTACAGGTATTTTGTTCCAGGTTGTTGTAACAGCAGCACACAGATTACTGGGGTGAAAAGGCACATTTTATGGGCTCAGCTGTGGGGACTCACCCACCAAAGGGCATCCAAGCACTGCGAGCCTCCCCATCAAGCAGCCCCACATCCAGGTGCCTCCCTCTGCCCTGAACCCACTGACCGTGCCTGACTTTGAGGTCAAACCTGCTGTCCTCCTGGCAGATGATCCTCTGCAATGCAGGTGCACACCTGAAAGCTGCTGTCATCAGACAAAGCTTTAGGGCTTTCAGAGACTAACATGGAATTCTTTCCCATTTTGTCAACCCCAGCTATTCCATATTTCTAAAATACAGTTAATTAACACTAGGAAAATCATGCAAATTAGCAAGTGCCATCAATTGAAGAATCCAAAACCAATGACAAATTTTCACCTTCATTCTTTGTAGGACTTAACATATAGCATGATCTTTTCTGCCATTACTCTCTCACAAGAAAAGCTGTAGAGCCAAACTCCAGCTGCACTTCAGACACTGGAAATACATTGACAGAAAGTTCATACCCTAAAATGAAAAAAAAAGTAAAGTTCTTGTTAACAGAGAAGCATGCAAGTGCTTAAAAGTAACAGAGGCTGGTTTAAAGATCCCACACACCTCCACCTGCACATGCAAACTCTTGTGGGGAGTGAAGACAGGCCCTGCTCCTCTCAGCCTTTCCAAGAGGGGTAAGGGACAGCACTCTCACCCTGAGGAAAGGACAGTTCCCCAGGGACTGGATGTTGTTCAGGACTGAGGTCCAGAAAAGGGATGGTTCCCCCCATAATTGCAGTTAAAAGTGTCAGAAACCTCCATTAACCCCCAGGCTCGGGTTACTTGTGTAAATAGCTTTAAACTCGCTCTGCTGGCCCACACTGGTGTGTTGGCTTTGCAGGACGTGTATGACCAGCTGCTGTCAGCAGCCCTTCATTCATCTCTTGGTTCTTTAAAAAAGACTCATTCATTAATCAATCCCAAGCATCTAGAAAACCAGAGGTTCTTCCCTGTTACCACATTTGTAAGTGATCATTTCTGCTCAGAAAGTGGTCTCTTGGATGAGTGATTTTACAAACCCAGTCCAGGGCTCTGACCCTGGACATCCTGAGGTTTTTTCCAGCCTTATCCCTGCTACAAGTGACAGGGCTACAGACAGCAATGTCTTCTGACTATAGATCTCACTCCCAAAATAATGCCTTCTGACTGTTTTTACATGGGTGGCATTTCACAAAGGCCCATTATCTGCCCAGAAACAGATGTCAATACAATATTTTTAACAAAATCAGTTTGGTCATCATCTGGCCCTATTGAGAAAACTCTTCTGAAATGCTCTAGTTCAGTTCTCAAATGACACAGACAGCAGAAATAAAACACTGTGGACTACATTTGCTTTCCAGATTTCAGCTAAAGTTGAACACTGACCTGTGCTGCAGAAGGCAGCACTGACAGCTTTGCAGTTTAAGGATACTGGTGGCATGGAAAAGGGCTGAGGGATGTGCAGGGGAAAAATGAGATGTCACAGGGGATGTCAGGAGACCTTGGCAAAACACAAGTCAGGCATTTCACATAAAAACCTGCAAAAAGCAGCTGCTGTCCTGCTGCACCCTCCATTCTCCTGTACAGGTGCAGGTTGACAGGTGCTGGGCAGGACCACAGATCTCCACTCTAAATCCAACAGCTTTCTAAATCCAACAGCTATGGATTAACTCCATTTACAACCAGCTTCGTTTTTCCCTTGTAAAGAACAGCTGTAGCCATGTAGGCAGCCGTAAGCAGAGCTGCATCCCTCAGGTTACCTGCCCTTTCCAGGACTGTTAATCCCTTTAACATTCCTGGGGATTATTTCCATTCCAACAGGAAGGTAGCAGAGGCTGCCAGCAGCAGTGCACAGTCCTGACACAGAGGCGCTCACATGGCAGTCCACCACCAGGAGACAAGTTGCTTAATCCTAAATAAATGCCCTGTGAAGGGCATCTCCTCCTTGTGAGGGAAAACCAAAAAGCAGCAGCAGCCAAAGGAAGCATAGCCCAGCTCCAGCCGTGGCCAAACCCTCATGTCTAATGCCTGTCCTTGGGCATGAGCCAGTCCTCTCCCTCCTCTTCTTCCTCCTCTTCTCCAGGAACAGGCTAAAACATTTCTCCTTGTTCTGCGGGACTGCACAAAAGCCACTCAGCACCCCAAGCAGCACACCCTGTTTTACACTTCTAGTAGAGCATATTTAATATATATTTGCAGCATTCATGCTTTCAAAAGTATTTAGTGCTGCATCAAAGCTGCCTGATATCCTGTTTCCCAAAAAGATTCTGGCTGAGCATAATCAGAAGTGGAAACAATTTATCCCAGGATTGCAGAGTGATGATTTTATTGCAACTCTGCCAGGAATTGGGGGATTTATAAATATTTCCAGGTGGTCTGAGCAGGAATTTGGGCTTTGCTTTAGGTCAGAACAGAACAGATATTAAAATGTCACTTTTCTCCTCCAGTCAGTCCCACACCCTGGGGCAGGAGGGTGTCTGGTCTCTGGGCCACCTCAAAGATGCTGAAAATTCCCTGTGTGGTCTCCTAGAAAACTAATAGAGACTGAAGGCTCATTTCACACTACAGCTGAGAAAGGAGATAACTCCATGTGTGATGTCCAAGTACCTGCCAGGGGCCCTGGCATCCTCATCCTGGCAGTCTTGCTTTTTACTAACAGAAAAGCAGCTGGAAACACACATTCCCTAGAAAGCCTTGACCTTCTAGAAATGAGGAAAGGGAAATTACCTAAAAGCAAGCAAAGTCTGAGTGTGTTGAAGCAAACAGAGTTACTTTTTATAAGAAACACTCCAAAGCAGACCTATTTAAAAGGTCACATTGTCTTCCTCAGTGCAGCAGGGGGTATTAACATCCACATGTATTTTTTTTGTTTGTATCTTGCAAAGAACAAAATAAAAATGTCCAACACCTTTTGCTGATTTATGATGGTGGCCAGGGAGGTGCCGGAGCAGAGCCTTGTTCATTGATCTGCAGCTGAATCATGCAAAAACAGACATCCTGCTGTAAATTCACTGCAGAGACCTGGCTTGATTTACACTTCCAGCACCATAAATAATGACAAAAAGCAGCCTGATAGCACTCTGTCTCTGTTACACGGACATGCATTACCTCAGGTCTCAGAGATGATAGATCTACTCCCTGACAAACATTTTAAACTGGGTCCTATTTGCCAATCTGAGGAGAAAAGATGCCCCATCCTTACTCTCAGCATAACCCTAAGCTGTGCTCCAGACACACCAGTATTTTTATATTCTAATTTTTCTTTTTCTGCTCAGTGTAAATGAAGACATTCCTTGAATTGTTCCAGGCTGAGGGCTTCTGAAGGTTTAAAGTGCTATTCTTGAGGAGAGGTTTAAGGCTTCTTCCAGTCCCTGTCAGGGCTTTGACTTTGTCCCTGGGGCAACAGTACAGACACCCACGGGAAGCCAAACCCTCAAGGTGGGTTTCTGCACACCTCTAGGCACATCTAGTGCCATGAAAACCAAGCACAGAGGTACCTGCTGTGTCCTGGCCCCCGCAGATTATTGAGGCAAATTGCACTCCTCATGAGGACTTTCACATGCTGGTTTAACAGAACTGGTGCAGAAAAGCTTCCAGTCCATTTCACTTCCTCCCACTCCTTCCTTCCCAGTTTTTCTCTTAATTTGTACTAGTTTAAGGGAAAAGTTTCCTATCTGCCTTCAGTAAATAGGTTGATAAATTGCTGTTTCTTTGCAAGCCTCAGTCATACAATGTTAGATTGCTGCACTCTGGAAATAACTACATTAGCCCATCCAAAACCTCCAGGCTCACCATGGTGCTCCCTCAAAATGCCACGTAAGACAGAAGAGGGGCCCTTCCCTGATCATGCTGGGTGTCTGGGGAAACACCACAAGCCCAGACTGAAGGACTGGATGACACCATTCCATGGGTGTACATTGCTGGGTGTTGGACCTATGTGGATATGGGGAAAGCAAATCTGCCCAAGCAAATCTCCCAGGATCTGGGTCTTGGGGTAGGGAAGAAGGGACTCCCAGTCCTGAGTTGTGAAAGGAAAACCATACATCATAGAGGCAAGGGAAAACAGCATTTAATAAATAGCAGCGCTGCACCAGTGCCCCAAGAGTTTAGCAACAGGACCCAAGAGCTAATTGGTCCAGAGAAAGATACCAAAGTCACTTGAGTTTCAGCCATTTACAGGTTGGTCATTCAGGCTTGGGTGGCTGCATAATCCTTCCACGCTCACTATTCACAGCATTATCCTGTAGCAGAGCACATCAAGTAGATTTAAGACAGACAAATCCAAGATGGACACGTCCCAGCCCTTCTCCTGACGTGCATCAGGATCTGGTAGCAACACACAAGCAACTGTGAGCATCTGTGTTACTGGAGGCAGCTCTGGACTACACAGGAACAGCAGGAAAGGGCAGTGGGATGACACAGTAACATTGAACCTAGTCTATTACACAGCTTCCAAAAACTGTGCATCAATTAAAAACACCTGGCATTTTATTGAAGTTACTCCATGGAGAGACCTTTTTGTTTGAAAAATGAAGACATAGCTTTGCCATTTGAAATAGGAGTTCAACCACTTCATTCATGCCAAAACAAACCTTTGCTTTTGTACCTTCCTTTCTTGCTTCCTTGTCTTTTCATTGCCTCTTCTGTGAAGAAAGAAAAAAAAAAAAAAAGAGAGAGAATTACAAGAAAAAAATGAAGCCATTTTACCCCAGTGAAAATCTGATACATTTTCCCATTGTTCCAAACCTGTCTTTCATCTAACAAAAATTAGCCATGAAATTGCACTGCCTTAACCTTTGGCTGTTCTTCAGTCCCTGCATCTCTCTGGAAGGCAAGGCTGAGCTCCCAGTGTCAGCCTGGGGAGTTCAGCCCTGCAAGGGTTTGAGTCAGCCTGGCACTTGCCACCAAACATCAAACCACACCACCTTCCCTTCTGCCAGCAGAAAGGAATGTGTGATCCTAGAGGAAAATAATGTGATACAAAAAATTACTGGTTGCAGCTTCCAAGCACCCTTTAAATATGTACCGAACTATTCACCCCAATTACACTCCTGTAATGGGCTCTGATTTGTTTTCCTTTGTTCCCAAAGCAGTAGGGCACTGGCCACATTAACATTCAATGAGAAGTTGTTTGATATTGAATCTTTTCTTTAGCAGTATTATTCCTTACACAATTTTGTTTGATTGCAATCCACTTCACATTTTTAAGTGCTTACTGACTGTGAAAGAATGACCTAGCCTGCTTTCTCTGGGCTTTTTTTATTGATTTCCCTTTTAAAAAGATTTTATTCCTTTTATACATGAGATTGAAATAAGAGAAAGAGGCAACATTACTGAACAACTGTTTTTCTTCCAGCTCCATCAACCCATATAACTTCACAGTAGGCCTCAAAAAATACTGTAATAATGAGACACTTAAAGACATGAAGCTGCCTACACCCTTTTCCTGGGACTTTTTTTGGTTCTTACTGGTAAACTTCCAAATTGTTCAAGTGAATAGTCAGGAATAAATTGCTCTTTCTGAGCACCTGATTAGACCATACACTGAGTAATTGGAGACAGACCTACTGTGCTCATTTAAAGACACAGCCCACCACATGCAGTTTATCTTAAAACTTGTGCTTTGCACTCATTTTGTATAGGAGTTTTTTGTAAAGAGAAAATGTAATCGAATTGAAAAACACTAGCAGTGAGCATGCCCTGTGATTTGCCTGAAATCCAAGCTGCCATGCCTTCCAAAACAGTGGGCTCTTGCTCTTACCTCCAGAACATACAAATTATTGCAGCATGATCACAGACTGAATGGGCAAAGGATGCTTTTCTTGGCACTGGACTCAATCCTGATTAATAGGTCAGCAGGATATCAGTAAAGTCTTTCCTTGACAAGAAGTTTCAGATACAGCAGGACTTCCTCAGGCCAGTGTTTCAGAAGCCCCTTAAATCCCACAGCATCCCCTTGTGCTATGGGACCAACAATCTCATACAGAACACCCAAAGCAGCAGCTCAACACAGTCTACACCCATGGCTGCTTCCAGTTTTAGTTAGATCTCTCTTGCATTAATTAATCCTTGGCACTAAATTCTGCAGCCACTGAAATGAGTGGCTGGCAAGTAATTTAAATGATCTAATTAATATGTGTTTCATCCACAAAGGGAGTATTTTTTAAAACCTCTAGAAATCCCCCACCAGCACATGAAGGCACGTGCACTCTGACTCTGACATGGTGTCAAGCAGCCAGGACAAGCACCATCTCCTCTCCTCTGTCTTGCCTGGGGTTCTCACACCAAGCAGGGCGAGACTTCTCATGCAAACACCTCTTTTTTTCTTCCAGCATCGATGTACACGGAAATACAGAGGGAGCGACCAGATGGTGGAAATATCCTGACTCACCCAGACTATATAGATGGAAACCCAGACCTCATCAAACCTAAAAAGCTCCTAAATCCTGTAAAAGCCTCAAAGAGCCACCAAGAGCTGCACAGGGAGCTGCTAATGAACCACAAAAGGTAAGGGGAGGTTGCAGCCTGCCACTGGAGCAGCCCAGGAGGTGCTGAGCTGTCAGAGCTCAGGAGCTGAGGCACAGGTGACAGTGACTGACTACAAGCTGGAACAGCAGGATAAATCCCCTCACTTGCACACACAGTATCCTGTCCTCTTTGGCTGTATTCTCACCTCTATTCTCTGATGTGACCATTTCTTTTATAAAAATAAAGCAGAATGAAAAGCCCCCACTCTGCCACCCTGAAGCATTGGCTGGCACGTTTTAGAGTCACAAGCAGTGGAACATGCAAGGCATCCCTACAGCCCCTTTTTGGTGTCCCTTGGAGGTTTTCTGCTTTTTCTATTTCCATCACTGATGTGCCAAGTCCCCAGCAATGTACCACATTTCTGTGCACTTGAAGGTCAATCCAAAGGCAGGAAGAGGTGCAGGCTGGATGCAGCCATTGAAAGCTGAGGTAGCAGTGGGGTGAGATCATCTGCACAAGGCTACTCACCAACTCCCTAAATATCAAATGGGTAAAGACATGCTAGCATTCATATTCCTGACTTCCTACCCCATCACCCCAGTTTAACTCTTTGGGGGTACAGGTACAACATCAGGAAAACCATACCAATTATCAATAACCTACAACTACATCATTCCATTGCACCAACTGTCTGAACATTAGTGCAATGAAATCATACACTGCTGAGAGGCTTTTAAGCACAGCAAAAAAATCTGCTGGCTTTTTATTGACATTTTCTGAACACCCTGAAATATCCTGACACAATAGCTCTTTGGCTGCCTAATTAAAAGGAGCACAGCCTCTGTTCTAAAGAACTGCAGTCATCAGAAGAACCAGACACGTATATTAATTCAGGGAACAATCAAGCCTGCCAGCAGGGTGCATTAATCAATACTGGCACTGGCTGGGCTTGGGTTTGATTTGATTTTCTCAGAATCAGAAGAATTACAGGGACCTTTCTCTGGCATCAAGGCAGATGTCACTATACCAGCCAGATATTTTTAAAAGTCTTTGGCTTGACAGTGACCATCTCCTCCCTAGTGATACTGCTCAGTTTAAAGGGTCACCTACCAGCACTGTCTTTGATCTCACAGAACATTATTCCAGTCTAACCATGATGGAGCAAAGGAACAAGACACCCCTGCAATGGAAGCAGCCCTGGCAGGAGGCAGCTCCAGCACAGACATCCTGCACCACCTACTCCTGTGGCCCCTCTCAAGCAAAGTTTAAACCTGTTTAGGCTCCGACCTCCCTCTGAAAGTATTTTTCAGCAACTATGTGAAACGAACCTTACTGCAAGAAGTAATCCATTGTTGCTGGTTTCTTGTCACTCTCAAATCTACCAGTTTTGCTTCCTGCTAAATATTACCTACCTTCCTATTTAGCTTCCTGCTAAATAGAGGGAGAGAGGGGAGAAGGAGAGACAGAAGGAATTATGACTTTCTCCAGTTTCTGCTTTGGTTGGTTTTTCCCCCTCAAGCAGCAGGGAGAAGCAACTGAAATCAGCAGCTTGTGTAACAAAATCCTTATCTTACTCAACACCTCTGGGCACTAACACAGGCTGATTAAATCAAAGAATAGTAACAAATCTACAGGCAACATTGCAAGCTGTGTCTCCAGCAAGCCAAGGCAGGTTTTCCTTCTCTCAAGCATTGGGAAAAGCAGTTTTGCAGCATCCAAGTTGTTCCTGCTTCAAAAACCATGATGAAAACTCTGGGGCCAAGGCTATGGCTGCCTTCACTGATGTTGCTGTGAACTTTGTCCTGTCATTAAGCAAAGAAAAAAGAAATTATAATAGGAAATATCATTAAAAGTGGTACTGGAAGGATGCAAGCACTGAGTCTCAGCCATGCAGTGACAGTGCAGAGGTTTGCTGCACCTGGAGAGAGTGGTTCTTCTCTCCTGCCTGCCAGTTCAGCTTCTCGTGATGTAAGGTACCACCTCAGCACCTGCTATCCTGCCAAGAAATCCATGGCCCACAGGGTTTGATGCCCCTACTTTCAAACAACCTTGGCCAAAAACAACCAGCCTTTGGTCAGCAGAGACCTCCTGGTGCTGAGGAGGAGCTTTACACTCCCCAGCCCCGGGCACCCTGGGCAAACCCTTAGCACAGGCATGGGGAGGATCCCTCCTCTCTCAGCACAGACCTGCACAGGAACATCAAACACCACCTGTAACTACTTCAGGTATGGCAACATCCAAAGTGTGAGGTTTCTGAAATTTGTTCAGCCAACCTTCCATCTCTTTGCCACACATTTATGGCCTGCCTGCCTGCACCTGCAATGTGTCCTTTCCTGTGATCCCACCCCTCACAGAACAGAGGTTCACCTGAGATGCACCAGGTGGCCAAAGGGGAGTCAGGCACCTGTGTCATCAGCAAATCCTCTGGCTTCCAGGAGAAAAGGACAGTTCACTTTGGCGTCTTGATCCAAAACTATCCATGTCAGCAGGGGCATCGCCCTCAGCTCAGAAGCAAAGCTTCAGATGGGATGCGCGGGGAGAAAGGAGCTGCCAGGACAATTACTGCAGCCCAATGACTACCCCTGCTGGTGGGAAAAAAATCGTCATTATTGCACGTCTCAGCGCCGCTGAATCTACACCTGGCACCGCTAAAACCAGTAACAGCAGGAGCCCACGGAAGGTCCCTTTTCCACACCCGACACAGAAAGCTGTGGTGCCCCGGTGCAATGGGATCAGCCGAACTTCCAGCACCAAACGTGCCATACACGAACAGCAACATGTGTCCACCCCCAGCAGGCAGCCCAAGGCACCAACAAACAGCCTCAGACCTTGGGGATGGATTTGTGGGTCAGGGCTGGTTCATGGATCTCCCGCGGATCTAATGGAACACACGTCTCCTGTGTTTCCATTTAGGACCAAGACAAGTTTTGGGGTTGCCAGGCTGGCAGTGGTTACACTCCAGGTGTAGATGCTCTCATTTATTTGCTTTTTATCCACAGAGGTTTGGGTGTGGAGAGCAAGCCAGAGCTGCAGCGAGTGCTCGAGCACCGACGGCGAGACCTGCTCATCAAACAGAAGAAGGAAGAGGAAGAAGCAAAGAAATTGCAGTCTCCTTTTGAAAAAGAGCTGTTAAAGAGGCACCAGAGGCTGGATCAGGTAGAGCTGAGCTTTCAGCCATCCTCGGGTTAACCTAACCACCTGACACAAGGCACAAGGGAGATGGGTGGGCTGATGCTCAACCCAAGGTATAGCACTGCTACCCCTCCATAAAATGGGAACCAAAATACATCTTGCACTGCTGCCCCACACAGGTGCAGCACTCTCATCCTCACACTGGGATCCACCACGTTTATACCATATCACCCAGGACCCCATTACACACCACTCACCCTAGGTCTCCTCTGGGTCCCACACAGTGTCCACGGGGTTTTTTTCTAGTTCAAAGCACCCTAAACTGCATGGGGCAATAATAAACTGCGTTGGGCAATAATAATTGGACCCAGCAATAATGAAGCCTTGTGTTTTAATGTAGCTGATGCTCTTTTGTCCTTTCATGTGCACAATGAATTCTTTCTTCCAGCTGGAGAAAGAGCAGGAGAAGCAGGAAGACCATGCACCAGAATTCATTAAAGTCAAGGAAAACTTGAGAAGAACATCAACGGTGACAGGGGACGAGAAAGCAGCATAGCTTCTGCCAAAACCCAATGGGATCCTACCAAGGCCAACACCCCCACTGAAATTTCTGTACATGGTGGACATTCCCAGCCACGCCATTGGGGCTACTCGCAGTTATTAACACTTGCTCCAGTAGAAGGCACAGAAAAGGTTTTCCCAGACCAGAAGGGAATCACTGTGGGAAAAGTGCAGTATTCACAAGAGTACTCACACAAGTGGATGCAGAGAGAATGGTGTTATTTTCCCCCCAGATTGTGGGTGCACACTAACCACCAGCTAACTCTTGGTTAACTCTAGAGACACAGTGAATATTTCAAACAGGGAAGTCTGTGTAGGAACAGCTTGGGGGACTCCTGCTTCTTTGTGGAGGCAGGTTTGCCAGGCACAAGGGGACAAGTGGGCAGCTGCAGCTCTGGAGAGCCTCCTAGAAACCTGGTAACTAAAAGGGACAATCTGTGTATTACTGAGAACAGCTCAAGTGGCCATAATGGCTTTCCCAAGGGTCACTGGCTTTGCACCAGTGTGCCAGTCAAGCATGGCTGAGGCTGTGTGTCTCAGCAGCACACCTGTACTATCAGAAATACCAACCTCTGTGTGCCCTTACCAGAGCAGCACAGGCAGCTGCAGCTATACTTCACAAACACCTTTAAACAGCATTTCAGCCATTTCAAAGTGGCTTTTTAGGCAGTTCCATGATCAGGCAGAAAATACATGGGGCTGTTCCATCAACTCCCCAGGTGGAGGGCAAATGCTCTGTGCAGAAAGCAAAGGCTGGGTGCTCCCAGCACGAGTGTCCATGGAAGTGTGCAGTGACCAGGCAGCAGATCTCTGTGGATGCAGCAGACAGACAGACAAACTGCTTCTTGCCCCTGCACTACTGAGCTTCATCCCCTCGCCCAGCAGCTGGATATGTGCTACCATAGGGACCCATAAGAAATGCCCTGTGATGGAGAGGGAGTGATGTGGTCATGTCCCACTGGTCCAGGCTGTCCTGTTAACCACCCTGCATGCAGCTGGTACCTGTGGGCACCAGGGGCACAGGGCATGAAGGTCCTGATGCAAAACTACTTGTCAGTGCTTCTCATCCCCTTTTCCAGAGGTCAGAGCTGCCTCATTGCAGTTGCCAGTTTACAAAGCTTCTTTTTGCTGCAGGTATAGCCAAGCTGAGGGGGATGGTGTATCTGCACCATGTTTGGACAGAGCCTGTCACGCTGACAGGGCACCTGTGCCCTGGGATATCCACATCTAGAGCTAAAAGTGTGTTTTCAGGATTATCTCAGCTTCTTGCTTCTCACACCAACCCTAATGCAAAGCTTGAACAGCATAACTCACTGACTGCCTTTGGACACTGGCTCTTGAATGGCCTCAGCAGACCTCATCAGCTGGGCAGGTAATACCTGGTTAATCAACATTTATTATCCACATCTTCAGTGGATCTGTATGTAACTTAAGGGAAACTGGGCATTTATACATTTTATAAAAAAGTTACTAATCCATTCTCTAGTCTCCTGGTCCAGTGGGATGTTTCATTTCAGAGGGTTGTTTCTTGACCTGGCAGCTTGAGTAAAACATCTGAGCTACATCACATGTCAAGAGCAGTGATACAGGTATGGAGCTTCTGTGACAGACTGGACTATAAAAGCCCTTAGCTCAGCTTCAGTCCTTGAGCTTCCCATCTCATGGCATTGTCTCTGCTGTAGTTTTTAAGGCCTTTGCTCATATGCCTATTCTAAACATGATTTTATTTCAGAAATCCAGTGCATATTATCACTATGGGTCAAACAAAATTTGAAAGGATCTATTAATGGCCTTTCCAACTGTGAAGCTTTTTATACAGGTTATGATGAAAATCATAAGGAAGAAGCAGCATCCAGTATTTTTTCACAGGGAAAAAAAAAAGCCGAATTTCTTCAAGGATAAAAAAGTGTTGCTAAGGATGCTTGTATATAGCTGTAAAGAATGCTGCATGATACTCCATAGGTAACAGCAGTGTTAGGTAACAAACCAGAATTATTGTGCTGAGGTTTTGTGAGGAATTATGGCACAGATTAAGTAACCTTGATCAAAGAGATCAAAAAAATTCAGCAAATTAATTTGTAATTTTGCCACAGATGGAAATGCACTCCAGGAGAGGCAATCTGTCGCTCCATATGCACCGGTGAAATCCATGCAATCAGCTCACCCGGGCTGGGACAGGGGCATTTATGCAAGTCCTTGGGTGGGAGCCATCCAGTAAGGTCAGCAGTGAGGAGGCAGAAAGGATTTTGTTGCTTTTCTTAAGTATTCAAATATTACCTGGAGGAGAAAATATAAATCAAGGTGTCTCCCTTTGTCCACCAAGCACAGAGCAGGGCTGCACACAACACAGACCGTTGTGTGTCATCCAGACACCATTGGAGGCGTCTGGATCATTTCCAGCAGAAGTCCCAAAGGGTGAGGGAGGGCTGGGTGACACTGTCCTAACTCAGACTGGGCTAGCAGAGTCACAAGAAATCCTTCCAGCAGTGGAGAGACAGCAGAAAGTCCTGACCCAGCTGCCCACCAAGACCCCAAGGGCTGTGTGGCTGCCAGCAGGGGCAGCCAGCACAGGCAGCACCTGGGATACAGACAGAGCTTCAGCCCTGAGCAGAGCTCCTG
Source organism: Chloebia gouldiae (assembly GCA_003676055.1). Lineage (NCBI taxonomy): Eukaryota > Metazoa > Chordata > Aves > Passeriformes > Passeridae > Chloebia > Chloebia gouldiae. The sequence continues at coordinate 7,152,502 of QUSF01000032.1, read as the reverse complement.
GCTCCAGCCCTTGGAGATGGCACATGGGAAATGATCCTTTTACTGCTGAAGCACTGGCTTAAACACCACAGCATTTTCCAGCACAGCTCTTCTCACTCCTCTGAACTGATAACCCCCAGCTGGGCTTGGACACAGAACCTGTACAGCTTTCACCAATGCTCTTGAGCTTCATGGAACAGCAGTGAGCAGGTGGCACCCTAAAAAATTGGTGTAGGAATCACCAGGAAGATTTTGGGGTATCTTTGTGTCTCTATTTCTTTTGCATTATTTTTTTCCCTATGCCTCTAAAGCACATTCCTGAATGAAACTGGTGTATCCAGAAGTACACATTATCAGAGTATTGATGGAAGACAATGTTTTGCACTGTGTATGTTGCTTATATGGTATATAGTCTGTATTCTGTGTTGGTGTTATAAATTTATATAAAATCATACGTCATGCACCTCTACTGGAATTAACTCACTGTTTAATGTGGACACTGCTGTAGAATAAACTAAATTATAATTGTATATTTTGCTCTTTTACACAAGGAACTGAAAAACCTCCAAGGATACAAACAGATGACAGCCAAATAAACTGAACGAACACAAAAAACAATGAAGTCTGACACCAATTTCTTTGTTAATGTTGTGTTAACTCACTCATCAATGAGCTCTTCACATCATCTGCACCCAACCCTGCATCCACTGCTTATCCCCAGACATTATCTCAATTTGATGAAAGTATAAGGGCACATGAATTGTGAATCAGGCCTTGTGCACTGAAATTCCAATCTGATTTCCAACTGGATGCCCACCTGCCTGGCAGGGTAAAATCCACACAAAGCCAAGGAAACACATCCTTGGATTTAATTTAAAAACCCATTTTTGAACTGAAAAGTAATCCTCACACTAGTGAGATAATTTAAACATTTTGAAAGTTGCTTTAGCAGCAACCAAAGACCACAGATGTAGTAGGTAAGAAAAAGAGATGATGCTTCACACCTGCAGGTCATACACAGCAGGGTTCCTGAGAGCCAGGATGCTGAATGCAGTACTGAAAAAAAAAAACTGAATGCAGTAAAGCAAACGAAAAGGACTTCTCTATCTAATTAGCAACATCCTTATCAGCACAGATGCCAACAGCCCACTCAGCACAAGGCAGAAGTGGTGCTTGGATGCATTTCTCTGACACCAGGTGTCTGCTGGGGTTGCCACACTGGGAGGTGTTCCCTGTGGCACTGGTGTGGTCTCATTCACTAAACCTGTTATTCCAGGTCAGGTTTACAAAACATTTTCCCACCTCTTTGATACTTACAATAACAGCTCCCTTGCTACCCTACCCTACGCAGGTTGTGTACTTCAGTTCCTGGCATAAACCTTTCAAAGGGATAAATCTTTTCTAGGCCTTTGGTTAGCTGTGAGACCAGGGCACTCAGGCAGGACTTTGTAAAATGCTTTATCAACCCTTCCCAGCCCCAAGCAGTGAGATTTCAATGGGCTGTGCCCCAAAACTCCTGACAGTGATCACAGACTTCCTTCCATGCATGGATGCCAATGGTAGTTGTTCATTGTGACAGTTCCTCTTCTGTGGAAGAGAGTAAGAACCAATCACTTCTGCTCTTTAAAGATAAAAACCTTTTAGCTATGCTCAAACTGCTCCATTGCCTGGGATTTCTCTTACTGCCAGAGTTTTCACTATCAGCTTTGCTCTTTATCCAGGTCATGCTGAGATCTCTTCTCCTATGCACTCACTCCTGAAGTGCTCCTAGATAATTTGCTGCAGTGAAATTTCCTGTCAAGGAACACTAACATTTTACTGCCTGATTTACTCCCCATGACTGCCTCAGAAATGGCAAGTTCTGCTTATCTTCCTCAAGCCAGTGGTACCCTCAGACTGGCCCTGGCTTCCCAGGGACTCCCCTTCTCAGGAATTCGCCTCTGCCTATTCTAGGTATTTCTCCATACTGAGATCATTTCCCAAAATGATCTAAAGCTGCCACTGACTGGACGGTTTTGTGTTGATGAAAGCATTCCATGGAATCTTGAATTGGCCATGATACTGGTGAGATCCAGCCTAATGAAAATGGGCAAAAATGCAAAATGATCAGAAACATAATAATGAGGGTGTGTTCCAACACACCATGACCAGGTGATCTTGTGGGTTTTGTTGGTTCTTATCACAGCCCGTGAGATCTCTGGGCATCCACAGGCACTTGGAGCCGAGCTGGGTGTGCAGCTCCGGTGGCTCTCCAGCTCAGACCTCAGTAACACAGACTGGCAATGGCCTACTCAGGCAACACCCGAGCCTGCCCAAATATAAAGCTGCATGAACATCAGGTTGCAAAGAGATTCACGGACAGGCTTTTTCCAATCTGTCATCCCTCACCCTCCCTTCAGGAGAGGCAGACCCCTCGATGACTTACAAACAGCAGTCAGGAAGCACAAGGCCAAGCACTCCTGACTCCAGCAGAAGGAAATGTACGAACAAATGGAAAAATCCCACAGAGCACTTCAGAAGGATGTACTGCTTCCCAACCACTCATGAGCCCCAGTCACCGTGGGGTGCAATACTGTGCTGTACAGACCAGAAAATGGCACATCCATAGGACACCCTGTCCCTCTGGAAGTGTGATGGAGCCACAGGGCACCTTTAATCTACCAGAGTATCCTGAACACACCTTCCACTGCTCCTGAGCCACTCACTGCATTGCAGCTGGCTGCTCTCATTGACTGCTGCTTCTCGTGGCTGCTGGGCTCGGTTTAACAAGCTGAGCTCCAGGCTTAAAATTATCGTTACCCAAAACTACATCCGATGTCTCAACATTTGCTTAACTTCCCATGTTAAAGCAAGCCTTCCGTAAGGTGAACCCCACGGGTTCCACCCCGTTCCCTGACAAAGCAGTTTGAGCCGTGGGCAGGGGGATCCGCTGCCGGATCCCGCTCATCCTGCTGCAGCCATGGCGAGCGGGGTGTGAGGGATGTGAGCCCCATCTCCTGCGCCCCGGCCCCAGCAGGGCCAGGCTCAGGGCCGCCGGAGGTGAGGGAGCACAGCCCCGTGCCGGGCTCCCTCCGGCCCCGGCACAGCCCCGCACCCCGGCCCAGCCGCGGCAGCGCCGAGAGCGTCAAACGCCCGGGCCAGGAGCAGCGCCAGCCCCGGGCGCGCTGCTCTCCACCCGGAGCAGGCTTCGAGAACAACAAACCGAAATTAACAACACCGGGAGACGGGCAGGGTGTCCCTTGGGTGACGGAGCTGGAAGCGCATCCCCGCGGCCCCAGGCGGCCCGAGCGCGGCGGGGCCTGGCGCTGTCCCGCCTGCAGGGGCCGGCGCTCAGTGCCCGGCAGGGCCCGGCAGCCGCGGCCCGGGCAGGAGGCGGCAGCCGGACGGCTCCACGGAGGACGCCCAAGCCGAGGTAGGTGGGGGGCTGCGCTCGCACGGAGAGAAAGGAACGGCATTTTCCTCACGGAAGAGGAAGCTGAGGCCGAGGCGTCCCCGGCGCCGGCCCTGCGCTCCCCGTGACGGCTCAAGGGCAGCGCCGGGTTACCCCGACCGGGTGTGCCCGCCGCGCTGCCCCGAGGCTGTGCTCTCTCCAGCGAGACGCCTTCGACTAAAGACCTGAATATATGAAAAAGCAGGAATTAATAACACATTTGCCGTGGTTTTCCCGACTTTGTATTTCTTAAAGTAATCTGATGTTTGGAAAGCAAGCAGCCTCTTCAGAGGAAAAATCTGATTTATTTTCTACTCACTATGGCTTTTGTTCTTACTTGTGTCCTGTGACCAATCTCACCAACATGAAGTTAGGGGTTAATGTAAAGCTGAGCCTCAAGGACAGAGGCAGCACAGGCAGAGTGTTGAACAGGGTCACCATTTCACCAGTGCCGGTGAGCCCTGGACCAGAAACTCCCATAAACATTAACACATAGTAGTGAGATAGTCCAGCATGAACTTCTCATAGAATACTGGGGACAGACTGGGAAAAGAAAAATACTTTATGTTTTAAAATATGTCATAAAAACTGCAATTTGAGTTCCTTAAAGTACCATGAATCTCCACTGTCCTTTTCAATGAGGACAGGATAGTGCCTAAATATTCACGCAACCCTTGTGCAGGTACAACATCTTGGCCAACCTACCCAAACCACTCCTCGCTGTGCCAACGCCTGCATCAGCCATCCACTGATAGGTGCCAGAGGAGCCCCGTCCCTTTGCAGAGCGGCGCAGGCTCCAGGATGGCTCTGCTGGAGACCAGCAAGCCCTCTCAGGGCTCAGTGCTCGGCAGCGTGAACCCCGACCTCGCCAGCGAGCGGCAAACAGCCTCCTTCAGCGTGGAGACGCTCACGGCCCTGCTGGACGGCGGCGCAGAGCAGACACGGATACGGAGGGCAGTGGGTGAGTGACCCTTATGAGGCCCTGGTGGGGGCTGGCACAAGCCATGCCTGTGTCCTGCTGCTCTGCTCCTCCTTTGCAGCAGAGTGGGGTTTGTGCTCCTGGGCATTTGCTTATCCCCCATCTGTTTAAAAAGTGGGAGTGTGGAGCTGGAGTCTTCTCTTGATGTAAATCAATACGACTCCTCCGCAGCCACTCCTGCTGTCTGAAGCTTTTCCTCCTCCCTGCTCCCATCCCCTGTCTCTGGCAAGACTGGTTAAACTGGAATACAAGAACTGAGGGTCGAGCATCCATGTGCGAGGGAAATGCGTGCAGGGGCTGGAGCTGCTGTGCAGGAATGTACATCACATGTGAACCACAGCCAGCTTTCCTCCTTGGCACGTCGGGCTCATCCAGGTGGGGAATTTCTTGCGTGGGTTGGCTCAACCAGGCTGAGCTGCTCTCACTCCTGATGGGTGTGCCAAAAAATTACTGTTGCTCAGAAGAAATAGAAGAAAAAACCATCTTTGTTGTCTCTGTAACTGCATCCATATTATACACTTAGCAAAGGAAAACAGCACAGCCACTGGGTTCACCCTCTTCACAGTGCCACTGGAGCTCAGTATAACCTTCCACGTGAATAGACCCAAGATATTAAGGCAAAATGGACAAGGGGAGTGTTCAAACTGACACAGAAATAGTGACTCTGAGTTGTTGTGCAACAGTGCAATGGGCTGGTAACATCCTGAACAGGACAACCAGCAGGCTCCAGCCATAACCCATCCTCTGGCTAATGCAACTCTCCACAGCCTGGGCAAAATGCAGCTCACCACAGCCCTTACTGCCCTCACAGCAGCTGGAGGCAGAAGGAGCCTTGGCATCTCCTGCCAGAAGTCACCTCTCCCACCCTGACCAGGGAGGGTGCCTTATCCTGCAGGGTCACCATTTCCACTGAACAGACCCTTCTCTCAGGCCCTCTCAGTTCCCCTTCTGCTTCCCCAAACCCACTGCTTTTCAGAGTTAGATGTGACAGCCATGGGAGCCAGAACTGGCAAAACAAAACCTGCCTTCAAGCACCCCCAAAATCACAGCATCAGAATCCATGAGTCCAGTCCTGCCTGCTCTTCCCAAACATGGCTTGAGGCACTGCCTGCACTTCCCCAGCCCCAGAAGAACCAACTGTTTTTTGTTGCTTTGCAGTGGAAGCTATCGAATCTGACCCTGTATTTAGCAGAGAATATCAGTATTTCCAGACTCAGAATGAGAGGTATGAAGCAGCAGTCAGGAAGGCTGTTCATCTCCAGAAAAAGATGCATGAGATGGGATGGACTGAGAATGGACCTGAATATAAGTACATTTACAGGTGATTTTTTTTTTAATGTACAACTAATTTTTTTGTTAAAAGCTTTGTATGCCAACAAGAATCAGCTTTAGCAAAGGCTGGGAAAGGCCAACAGCTAACAGATTAGGTTTGGATAAAAATGTGCTGCAGGTTTTTACTTCAGCAGCACACTTGGGAAAAGGGAAAATGCTGGTACACAACCGGGAACCTCTCATAGAGCAGCACATGGGTACAGTGTGATAGATCACATCAGTTCACAACCACAACATGAAATTTCCACTTCAACAACCTCCTTACTTGTGCTGCAGTTCTCATACCACCCCTTAGACATTTTTAAATATATAACCAGAAGTGGAAGTGGTGCTGTTTCAGTTACATTACTGACTTCTAAATAAATTAAAGATTACATTTTGTGTATCTAGAAAACACATATTTTATTAAAAGGAAAAACAAAAAGAAAAAAAACTCACCTTAGTTTGTTGATAAGTGAGAATAAAGTATTTTCACAGTCCTTTCCTTTAAAAGTTTTCTTAACACTTCTTGTGGGGTTGAGCTCCACATTTCAGTTGCTTGCCCCTCCTTTCCCCCTTTGCTCAGTCAGTTCCTGGCTGGCTGTTGCCCAGGGCACGCTGTCTGCTTGGTGGGGTCACATACCCAGTAGGAAGGTGCAAGTTCAGAGGCGTCACTCAGAAGGGCAATACCTGTCTCTTACACAGCACTGCTGACACTCAGAGCCACTTTTTGGCATTTCATAGACTCATAGCACAGTTAGGGTTGGAAAAGACATTTAAAGGTCATCTAGTCTAGCCTACTGCAATGAGCAACAACATCTTCAACTAGATCTGGTTGCTCGGAGCCCTGTTCAGCCTGACCTGGAATGTTTACAGCTCTCTGGGCAACCTCTGCCACTCTTTCACCATGCTCATTGCAAATGAGTTCTTCATTAGGTCTAGTCTAAATCTACCTTCTTTTAGTTTAAAACCATTACTCCTTGCCCTATGGTGACAGGCACTGCTAAAAAGTTGTCCCCGTCATATGAAAGATGGTAATTTTTTATGCTGAGCTCTTCACCACTTACAGCGAGCAGAACTAATGAAGGGGGAAATGTGCCATCAAGAGCTCTTGGACCTGATCATTATATTCCCATTAAAAAGCAGCTCTCCACTGCTCCCTCAGAACAAAAATAATGCCACCCAGGTGTGCTTTTATCAGGCCCCCTGATGCCAAAGGCTGCAGCAGGACCAGCCCTGTTCTGTCCCAGTTGCTGGAGTAGGAGCAGAGCTGTCTGGCAGGGCAGTTCTTGCCTCATGGAACTCCAGGTGAGCACCAAGCTCTTATGACAGAACCCTGGCTCCCAGTGCCAGGCACAGTGAATCACACAATTTAAAATGCAGCTTTTCAATTCTCAGCTAAAGGAGCGTTATTTCTGGCCAGGCTGCCAAGGATTCATTAAGTCATTTTCTGTTAATCAAAGCAATTTTCCTTTAACTTCTTTGTTCATATTTCCCCCCAACACTGTTTCAACATGATTAATTCTCTCTCAGGGCCAGTATAAAAGAAAGGTCAGAGTAATTTGTTAACAATAGAAGGTATCTATGTGAAAGGAGATGCTCTCTAGAGCACTGCAGTAAAGCAATGTGCTAACAGCCACTCAGCTTCTGAGAACAGCACAGGCACTCACTTGTACATGTACCTGTATCTGTGAGATGATTCAAACATGTTCTGAGGAATCCCAGGAAGACGGATATAGTTATATTCCCCATGTTTTCTTATTATTTCTCACACACAAAAAAAGCTTAAATAAATTTCTCATTTGCACCATGGAAATCACTGTACCCAAGTTCCCATACACAGTTTCTGGAATAGTGCTTTTTAGGATGTATGCAGATGGTGATGGTGAAGAACCAGGGGTTACTTTGATGTATTTTCATTTTTCTACAAGGAAATAACATCTCAATTCAGGACAAATCTCCATGAACCCCAGTATTGTTCACTGACAGCAAAAGGCAGCAAACAAACAGCAAAAAGCACACCAACAAACCCAACATACCATGGCATTTCTCCAGAATGGGAATGGGAAGGTTCAGGAGATCCAGGTCCCACATACCTACATGTGTCATTCAGTCTCATATACCTCACAGTGAATTGCTAGGGTTTGGGGTTTTTCAAGTTGGGTTCTGTTTTGTTCTTTCTTTTTAGTTCAACCTCAAAATCTGACTTAAATAATCAAGAAAAAAAATCCTATAAAGTAAAATAAAAATATAAAATGCTCACAGAGTGTCAGGAGCTTTGGAGCTGGGTTGTGCTTTTAGCTCAGCATCTGTTACTTAGAACAGATAATTCCTCCAAGACCAAGTGAAATGAGCGAGCAACACATATGTAAACTCTGTTATGAAAGAAGAGACAAAAGCAGCTTAGAAGGGCACTTTTCCTGCAATGCTGTGCTGGGTGCTGGGCAAGGTATGACAAGGCAGAAAACAAAGGGCAGCAGGTGGTACTGTCTGGTGACCACTGCAGTGCCACTGCCTCGTTCATCACATGCCTGGAACTTCACTCCCTTACAAACACCCCTTGTGCCCTCCCTGCAGGGCACTGTCAGGAGATGTCGCGTTCCTCCTGCACCGCATCTTCATGAGAAGTATTTCAGTGCTGGGCTCTGACAAACAAATTGCCAAGTTGATTCCCCTCGCCACCCAGCACAGGCTCATTGGAAGCTATGCACAGACTGAACTGGGACACGGTAAGGCTGCAGGGAAAACAGCATTTTTCTATGACACAGCCCAGATTCCCATGGGAATTTGACTCCAAACTGTCCACCCTTTACTGAGACAGGGGTGGCTGGGTTCTCATTCATGGTTTTCATCAGAAGGGTAACCACAAAACCCTGGTAGTAGCCACAGCCAACTTCCAGGGATCCTTCGCTCTCTCCATCCCTGTGATGTACCAGGAGATAGCTACATAGATAATTTTTTAATTTCTTTTTTTTAAGGCACTTATCTTCAGGGTTTGGAAACAACAGCAGTCTTTGATACTGCTACTCAGGAGTTTATACTGAATACACCAAAGGTCTCTGCCATGAAGTGGTGGCCTGGAGACAGTAAGTACCACACAAAATATCTTGGGTTTTGCCTCCTTCAGTTACTCCATATACCCTGGTTAAGTTCTGTGTTTGAGGGTCCAGGTGCTAACAGAAGATTTCAATAAAAGATACTCACATGGACAAGGAACTAAGAGAAAGGGGGTTGTCCAAGTTCAAAGGCCACAAAGGAGCCATCATCATCTACAAAAACCCCTTAGGTTGCAGGCTGAAGAACTTCACTCAGGAAAGCTCTTGCCTCTGCAGGAATAAATCTTCTCTTATTTTTAAATAATACTTAGACAACCAAAACCTGCAGGGAGGTCATGAGCATAAAGGATTCGAGTCATCAGACAGTCTCAGCATAAAGGATTCAAGTGTGAAATTCTTTGCTCCCTTCAGGAAGGTATTTCATAGAAAATAACTGAAGTCACTGCAACAGCCACAGCACTTCCCACTCTCACCATTACATTAGCTCAAACTGTTTATTTTTTCTCATATTCTGTTACAAAACTGTTAATCCAAGCCTCATGGGCAGAAACAGAGGCAGAATGACGGTGCAACTTCTGAGAGGTAAGAGTGGGCTGATTTAGGTTTCCAGCACACTTGTAATGATCCATACCTAAGACCCAATGCATTATTAGTACTGATATCTCTTACCTGTGTTTATGTTGTACCTTGCTTAAGAGAATGGGGCTGTTTTTCTTCTCACAGTGGGAAGATCAGCAACCCACACAGTGGTCTTTGCTCAGCTGTACATCCATGGGAAGTGCTATGGCATCCATCCCTTCATCGTGCAGATACGCAGCCTTCAGGACCATTCCCTCTGCCCAGGTAAATGACCCCAGACACTGCAGCACTTGTGCAGGTGCTCTGCCTATTTTGCCCTTAAATGTTTTCTAAAACATTGGGCCCAGGGAGAGTTATAATTGCCAAAACCAAGCCAAGAGAGATAGCCAAGGTGTAGTTATCAATAACCTCTTCCTTTTGATCTGAAGGGAAGTTTAACATATCTTCAGCCATATCCAGACCAAGCCCTTGACATAACCCAAAGCCTGGGCTGCTCTGAGCACCTCTGCATTAACACCTCAGTTCTGACCCCAGCCAGCACAGCTCCATCTGTCAATGACCATGGAAATAAAGTACTACAAGGCATTCAAATGCCTGTTTCACCCCGCGGGCAAGATCCCCCATGCTGGGGAAGAAGCAGAGCTGACCATGCCCTTCTTTTGAGGTCCCCATCCTGACACAAAATGGGGAGCAAAAAGTTCAAGTGGACGTAATGTTAAGGCTATGTTTTCTCCTGCTGCAGGCATAACTGCAGGAGACATCGGTCCCAAAATGAATTTTGAGCACACTGACAATGGCTACCTCCTGCTGAAGAGTGTGCGTGTCCCCAGGGAGAACATGCTGAGCAAGTTTTGTGAGGTATGTGTGGACTCACATCACAAACTTGCTGTCAGACTCTCATTCCACACCCAGAGAGACAACAGGGACCTGTCTAAATTTGGGACAAAAATCTTCCTTTGAGTGTCAGCAAGTCTCTGAGGTTTTACCAAGGGCAGAAGGTACCTGGATCCTAAATGAAAGTCATCATCAAGAATTCCACATTCAGAAGCTGGGGATCATGGGGCAGGCAGAATGTACCTCTGCCAGAAACAGTAAGAGTTTGTCTCTTCAAATGGATGTCTTTCATCCATCATACATAAAAGCATTGTTTGCATTCAGTGAAGGATTTTCACGTCCATCTTATTCCGTGCATAGCAATTACACAACCATAGCAGTACTGAATAAGGCAGCATCTGACAGCCTCTCTCTACTCTAGGTTCGACCAGATGGCACCTATGTAAGACAGGGGTCACAGAAGATCAATTATTTCACCATGACAGCAGTGCGCATTTCACTCATCTCAGACGAGGTGCTGACACCCCTAATGAAGGCTTGCACCATCGCCACCCGGTACTCGGTGGTTCGCCGGCAGTCCAAGCTAAAGCCTGGGTAATGCCTGCGTCCCGGTGGGAAGGGGGCTGTACACTGTGTTCCCCCATGCCACGTTGTATTTCTTCTCTTCATCTTATCTTTCAGCCCATCACTGGCTGATTTCCAGATAGGGCATGATAAACATGCTTCCCCGTTATTTACATTAATGAGCTTCAGTCAAAGTACAAGAGAATGTTTACAGTTCTTTCCAAGATAAGTTTCATACTTTGAATAGGTCAGTGGCTCACACAGGCAACTTATTCTTTTATAATTGGCTTTCCCCTGTAATCCCATAACTGAGCAGAATCCAATCGGGACAAGTTGCTGAATTCTTATTCCATAGTGTCCTACCAGTGGGTGCAACATTAAAATACCTTCCAACATCCAGAAATCTAATATTCAAACTTTAAGTACTGAATTGTATTGAGTGTTGAATCCCCATTATTTTTAAAGAAATAGATTAATTTGAATGTACTACAAAAATCTCTATTTAAATATCCTTTCAAAAGCAGGAAGATCCTCGTCAAAACATGGTTCACTTCAAACACAAACCAAACAGAAGAGCACAGCAGCTGAACTATTGTGATAACCAATTCCATAGATTGAAGTCCTAAATGTACCGACCACATGAAGTGATAAAGAACACCCAAAAACAGCTCAGAAAACTTTAAATAATTCAGACTCAAATATGTTCACGGAAACATTTTTACACATGGGGCCACAAAGATTCCATTTAAAAAGCCAAAGTTTATCAGGGTGCAATGCCACTGCCTTTTCTGGAACATCTGACAACTTGCTGTCCTTGAAGGCCTCATTCTCATCCCCTCCTGCAGTCCCTGTTCCCCTCTGTACTGACTGACCACACAGAGCCTTTTCTACATCATTAGTCTTTTTGGGGTTTGTTTCTCCAATAGCTCAGCAAGCTGGATAGATTTGCTGCCATACTGTCAGCTCAGTCTTGTTCACACACTGCTTCTTGGTAATGAAAAATGCCATTTTCATTCATTTCAAGTAAAGTAACAATAGCTATGCCCATGTCCACACTTTCCCTGCTTCATCAGCTGTCTTCCAACAGGGAAGAAGAAGCAAAAATCCTTGACTACCAGACTCAGCAAGAGAAACTGCTGCCCCAGCTGGCAGCAGCCTATGCCTTTCATTTCACCAATGACTACCTGCAGGAGCTATTCAACAAGGGGTACAGAGAGATCGAGAAGAAGAACTTTGACATGCTGCCAGAGGTGAGCTGCAGCAGGATTAACTCATACAGCACTTCTCTTCTCTAAATGTTAAAGTATTTTAGCAAACTGGACAAGCATTCCTCTCACCACTAGAGAATGGGAGAAAGAGGAAACATGAAGCTCAAATGACATGTCCCAGGTCTGCAACCAGTCAGCAACAGAATTAACTGTACCACCCCAAACTTTTTGTTTTAGGAACTATTGCAGAGTGAAAAGTCCTTGAAAAGCATGTCCAAAACCTTGTTCCAAGTAGCTGGTGGTACAGAGTGTTATTACACAACTTCATCTACAATGTGCATGCACGTACATCTGAGCCAAAACCAAAAGTGTGACTTTTTAAATGGAACAGAATATTTTGCAATTAGGTGCTTAAAATTAAAACATACTCTGAACAAAGGTGGCCAAAGCCAGAACTGGCTGAGAGAAACCCAAAAATGCATAAACTGACTACAGTGTGCCCAGCAGGAGGACATGCAGCATCCCAGACACCAAAGGTCAGGCCCAGGGAACTGGGTGCTACCACCATTCAAAGGGGAACCTGACAGGGATTTCATGCCCAGGTATTGCACAAAATTTAAAAAAGGAATTTATTCTGAGGATTGCACCTGTAATACTCTGCTTTTTTTCTCTCTCTTTTTTTAACAGCTCCATGCATTATCTTCAGGTTTTAAAGCTGTGATCACTCAGCACTGCACGGCAGGAGTGGAGATTTGTCTCCGGGCCTGTGGGGGCCATGGCTACTCCCTGCTGAGTGGACTGCCTTCCTTGTATACCAAAATACTTGCCTCTTGTATTTATGAAGGAGAAAACACCATTTTGCTCCTGCAAACTGCCAGGTAACAATTCAAATGTGTTCATCCAAAAGTATGCCCCCTCATTTATTCTGCCTTTACCACCTCTCCAAAAACCAGTAAAACCAGCTACTTCTTTCTCACAGCACCATCTAAAAATACAGCTCAGGACATAAACTATTCATGCCTTCAGTCTAACAAGCATGGAAGTGTGTGGGAACTGGATTATCTCTTCTATTTTTGGTTTGGGGACGTATGCAGGTGCTGTTCTGCATAACCTCATTTTCCTCCTTGCCTGGTAGCACAGCAAAGGTATTGCTGTGAAAGTTTTGTGGTTAATTTCTTAAGCAACCAGTGTGACAATGGTGCCATGCAATGCAATATTGGTAAAGTGGGGTTGATTCAGAGGAAGCAAAGATGTTGGATACTGAAAGTGGATGAGTCATGCTCCAAGAACATCACTTTCCTCCAAACACACAGACTCACAATTATCAAGAGTAGATGAAATACAGGATAAAGAAACTACAGCTGCTCGAACTTTTAATAATGTATGTTTTTACTAGAAGGAGAAAACCAGGGCACTTCCAAGGGTCAGAGCTACCACATAGCTCTATGCTGCCATGCAGACATTTCTGCACTCATTGCTGCTTTTTGCAAGATCAACAGCAAAGTCAAGAGAAATGCTGTACCCTTTTAATTCCAGACCTGGTCAGTCTAGCTCATAGCAGAGGTACCAAAAAACTAAGGAAGCGGGGAATGCTCTCTCCAAGGGTCTTATGTGTTAACATAATGTGATTTGTGTCTTGGGGATCACAGAGGTCACTGTTACAGCTCCAGAGCATTGAGACTCAGGTTGCAAAGTTGATAATGTATGTAATCACTAGACTGCTGAGGCTGCTAATATAGCCACAGCAAGTTTCTGTTGAAAAAAACATCATTATGGATTGCTGTAGCATTAAATAAGGCAGACAGGCCATCCCTGAGACCCACCACAGACCAGGTTACTGTGAGCAACATGCACAACAAAAGGTCATTACTTGTTCAAGTCCATTCTGGGCCACTGATGGGATGGGTCACACCTTGCTGCTCCTCACCTGAGCCCACTTTACTTTCTGCATGTCTGTTTGCTGTGAGGAGATCACCATCATACCCTGCTCTGACTGTTACCCTCTTCCCAGGTTCCTGATTAAGTGCTTCATGGCAGCCAGTGCTGGGCAGCCCGTGCCACCATCTGCCACTTATCTGGCTGCAGTGAAACACAGGAAGTGTCCAGCCAAGAACAAGTTGGATTTTCTCAGTCCAGATATTTACATTGAGGCCTATCAACATGTGGCAGTCAGGTCAGTACAGAAGATGGGAGACAGAATTTCCCTCTTTGACATCAGAAATGTGTTAAGAGCTGAGCTCCTTCCTTGCTTTAAAGGGAGGTAAAATAAAATAAGTTAAACTAGGATTGGTACCATCTGTTCCTGTAAAAGAAAAGGAATTATGCAGGATTAACAGCCATGTCAGACGTTCAGTATGAAGCTTTCACACTCAGAAGTTTTTAAGCCATGTGCTACCAAACAACTACATTTCACAGAGTTGGTGGCACTATTAAAGTAAATCCCAGACCACATCACCGAGTTGCCATCCAGTAAAATCTTTATTGGACCCTGAGCAATTCTATTACAATCTTAAAATTTCACATACCTGAGAAAGTGATGTTTGTTTTCAGTTTGCACCATAGCAAGAACAGAGCCTCTTGTTCTGCCTGTAGCCTTTCAATTACACACATTCAGTAACTCAACATAAATAAAAATTGTATCATGAGTGGTCTCAGAATTATGTACACAGTTATGGGCTGTATAGGTGCCACCTCTGAAAATCAGGTAAAAAGACAACTCTACGGTCATTGAAATCAGTGTTAAAACAGCCACTCTTTGAAAAGCTTCATCAGTGGGAACAGGATTTGAGTCCCTGTGTAGAAAAGGAGAAACATAGTGTGACAGCAGTCCAGTATTACTGTTTGTTTTGCAAACGCTCAAGAAAAGCTCAGCCAAACCCCTGGTAAACTGCCCTGGAAGCTGAGAAGGCAGAAATCCTTCAGGACTAGGGTGGTCTGGGTTCTTCTCACAATTTATACTTAGATTTTGCATAATCTAAGTTCACTCATGCTGAATGTAGATAATTCCATATGTCAGAAATGCCAGTTTGTACTTTAGTCACACATAACTCCAAAGTGCAAATGCATGCAGGTGGGATGCACATACAAGATGCTTTGTGCTTTTTCAATTTTCCAGGCTCACAAGCAGCACAGCAGCAAAACTACAGGACTTGATCCAGTCTGGAGTCAAAAAGCACGATGCGTGGAACCAGTGCACAGTGCAGCTGGTACAGGCTGCAAAGGTTAGCAAAATTTGTCTGCTTATCTGATATTTGTCTTTATGAAACAACATGCAAGAGAAATGGCATGATTAGCTTAAAGCCTCAATGCTGTTTATTGTTTCCTGTTGGCATCTAAGAGACACCACAAAAAGCCTGTCACTGTGGTCTGCATGGTGGAAAAGTTGTATTAAGAAGTAATCCCTTATCTGAAAAATTTGCTGTCTGTATAGGCCAGGTAGAAAAAGACTAGGAGAAATGAAAGGGAGAAAAAATACATTCACAGTTATGCTGCCACTACTGGCAGAATCAGACCTCCCATATCCTGCAACAAAACCCCACCATCTTCAGCCAACACTCATCTTTTTATAAGAATCCAGCGTTTTTGGTGCCCAGAGGAATCTTTCTAAAGCCACTCCACTGAAAACTGGTGGAGTCATAGCAAAGGATGAAACATGCCTGGTACTTCTTCCATCTGCTGGAAAGATAACTGCAGGGGAAAGAGTGAAAACCAGTGGTAAGTGCAATGTTAACGACTGCTGAAAGATAATTCAAATTTATAAGAGACACTTTCAGCTGAAGTAGCATTGGGACAGCAGCATTTGTTCCCTAAAACAAGGGTGAATTAATACAGAATTAAGCAGAAAAGAGGGGAGAAAAGCCCTAAATATTAATGAAAATTAAATCTGTTGATAGTTCTGTATCTCCCAAAACCAAAATTCTTTTTTCAATATGCAATTAAGTGCAATTCCACTGCAGTTATGGTGAAGGCCTTCCTTCCCTTCCAAGTCAGATCCGCAACTTATTTTAACATCATTAACTATTTCTGAAGAGCCTAACATAAGCAGAGGGCTGGCTGTGGTATCATCAGTGCTGCTGCTAGACTCTTCAGAAAATGGGATTCAGGCTCCTAAAGTCTTTCATGTATTTCAGGGATAGAAAGTCATCCAAGCCTCTTGAATTTTCCCCATAACTTAAAAATTTTTATATACTGCTGCCTTCTTGGGGCAATTCTGTATTTACTTCTTATTCCATACCTTCCCTGATGATTCACCTACACATCTGGCATGGCAGCTCTATGAACTGACCCCTGCCAGCTCTCAGCTGAGTGGCTCAAACTCCACAGAGGTCAATTGCTTGAGTGGCCACTCAGAGCCACTGAGCTTCCGAGGCAGGTTCTGCAGTCCACACTGGCCTCCACCTCTGCTGCTTCACCGTGCCAGCAGGAAAAGCTGCAGTGCAGGTGTGCCATGCTTACACCTACAGCTGGAAGGGAACTGTGCAGTGGGGGAGTGAATCCACACAGATCCCAGCACCACCAATCACCCCCAGCAGTGTCAACATAGCAAGAGTCAGTTGAATTCACTTCTGCACCTCTGCTAATATTTCTGTCATTTCTGGGTCAAACATTCTACTGGTGTGTGACCCTGAAATTACTGGTTTACTTAAAACCACAAAAGTGGGAGGTAAATTTGGTTGTTTTTCTGTGACAGTGGTGTTTCTAGAGCTGAAGCCTTGTAGACACTCATCCCAAAGTACCATGAGCCCAAGGTCTTGAAGTTTTCTCCTGTTGAGTTACAGTCAACATTCACTTACCACACAAGCCCATTCCAATGTGTTTCCTTCACATAAACTCTTTGGGATATTGAGCAGAACTACTTAGAATAAGTACCAGCATGATTTCTGAAGAAGTTACCACAGTGTTGACTGTTTACACATTCTGTCTTCTGCTGTCACTGTAAGCCATGAATGCAAAAGGCCTGGTCACCCAGCAAACAAAGGATACAGACTGGAGAAGTGCCAGGGAAATGAAAAGGTTTTATATTCTTTGCAAGAACATTTGAGTCATTTGGCCTACTAAAGTGTTTGAGGTGCATTCACTGTTGATTGCATTTGTTTTCCAGGCTCACTGCCACTACATTGCAGTGAAAAACTTTGCAGAAACTGTGGAAAAACTCGAGACCAAGGCTGGCATCCAGAAGATTATGAAACATCTCTGTGACCTCTTTGCACTACATGGGATCTTCTCAAATTCAGGGGCCTTCTTGCATGATGCATACACATCTGGAGCTCAAATGGACATGGTCACATCATCCTACCTGGACCTCCTGGCTGTCATTCGGTGAGCTGCTTTGGCAGGACACACACAGCTATCCAGTTTATCCCTGTGCTAGATATAAAAGGGTGCTGCTGTACCTATGGCAACATCTCCACAGTCAACTCACCTCATTCAGTTTTTATTTCCATTGCTTGGCAGTACTGGAAATTGATTGAAACATCTACTCAGAGCTTGTTTTCATGGCAAAACAGACCCAAGTGTCCAGCTCCTCTGCAATCTCTAAAGTTCTGTAACATGAAGTCTTAAATTATAAATGAAGAAGTAATGAACACTTTCTACCATCTGCAGTAGAGTGAAAGCAGGAAAATATGTAGTCAGAGCACACTGGCAGGAGGCAGCCACAGCAACCCATCACACATTGCAAAATCTGCTTAAGCCACAGCTAATACAGCCTACTCTGTTGCCATGGCTGAGCTGCAACTGGTACCCAAACAATCCTGCCTACAGCTACTTCAGATGCATCTGCTCAACACCATTTATTATCAGCTCTGTTAATTCCGAGTTAAGGTTTTCACTTACCACAACACTCAAAGGGTTCACCTTTCACTACTCTGTGCTGTTTGTTTAGAACATAGTAACTTACGGTGCAGAGGAGTTGCTACTGTATCTAAACTTTACCTAAGCCAGCAGGAGAGAAACAAGAACACACTAAAAACAAGGGCTGAACAGGGCTGAGCCAAACAGCAAGGGGTTTCAGAACTGATTAACAGAATCTGAATTAAGTGGTAAGTATAACATAACATTTTCAAAAGTCTAACATGTTGTCTTTGGAATTCATTGCAATTTCTGTTTAGTCCATGTCTTGTTAACAGGATTCAAGAATGGAGTATTTACATATTTACAGTTAGTAGAAAGAATACAACCACTTTCTGGTCTGTAGCAGAAACCCAGCCTTTCCCAAACCCTCAGACAGCTCTTCCCCAAAAGGAACTGGAAGATAGAAATGCTGACATTTGAGCAAACTACTTTGCATCCTGGTACCTCAAGTGTGAGGTACAGGCAGCACAACCTCCTACACCCAGGATGATGGAAGGATGAGGAAAAAGAAACAATCTCCTGCTTAGGAGATGTTGGCTATGCTCTGGCTCTCCATGCTGTCACACTGGCCCCGGGACTAGATGGGCCCTTGGATGAGTCAGGGTTGTGTTGCTCTTAGAGACATGAATAGAAGAGCTCAGCACCTCATGATGAGATAATAGAAATACTGAAAGGTGGATGAAGGTTGAAGATCAGCAAAGCAACTTCACATCAATCTAGCAGGAACCTTATTCCATTTTATAAGACACATAGCATAAGAAAAA
Source organism: Chloebia gouldiae (assembly GCA_003676055.1). NCBI lineage: Eukaryota > Metazoa > Chordata > Aves > Passeriformes > Passeridae > Chloebia > Chloebia gouldiae. The sequence goes on along the minus strand of QUSF01000032.1, from coordinate 7,133,945 downwards.
TGAAACAAAGAAAGACAAAAATCAAAAGAACAAACTGTCAGAGACTGAGAAAAAATCTGTCGTAAGTCCTGAATTAGTGATGGAGCCTGGGTGATGAAGCCCTTCACCTGGGTGGTGAAGACCCTGCAAACACCCACTCAGCAGTGCAGACAACTCAGGGCATTAGTAGAACATCACAGAACCACAAAATTATTACATCTGAAAAGGACCTCTGGAGATCATCTAGTCCAATCTCCCTGCCAAGGCAGGGTCACCTAGAGATGTCTCTGAGGAATCAGAACAAGCAGTATTTTCCACCCACCCAGTAAAGACGAGGAGGAAAACAGGCACAAGCTTTCCAGGAGAAACCTGGAAACTGCCAGATTTATCTTTGATTTATTTTCCCATCTTGCAAAGCAGTACCCTCTCAGTAACAGGAATGCCACTCCTGTGCTCTGTAGGAAGGATGCTGTGCCACTGGTGGACGCTTTTGACTTCACGGACCAGAGCCTGAACTCTGCTCTCGGCAGCTACGACGGGCAGGTTTACCAGCGCCTCTACGAGTGGGCTCAGAAATCACCCACCAACCAGGTAGGGATGAATCACACCTGGGCAACCTCCACAGCAGCCAGGGCAGAAAGTGCTTTGCTTCTAACAAAAGCAGTACAGAAAAAAGAGCTTTTAATTCCTCTTTGTAATTAAGAGCTTTTAATTCCTCTTTGTATCACATTGTAAAGAATAAGCTAAAATAAAAGTCTGTTTACATATTATGGAACAGCACTAAATGCAGGGTCTTTTCTATACACTAATGCTTCTACTAGTGCAAAACTTGGCTTAAAAATGTTTAACCAGAAAGAGTGTAAGTGTTAAACGAGGTAATTTGATCCCTCATGGTCTTTAGCACTTTGCTTTCTCAATTCATACATACTGTGGAGTAATGTAAAAATTTTGTGTGATGTAAATATGTATTACTGTGTTTGAAAACTCATTTGGCCTTGAGTGAGATTTTTACTGTGGTAATTGGTATCCCTTCGAAATTCTACAGTTGAACACAAAATTTGCCTTCAGCAAACATTCAAGTCCAAGCATATCTTCTGAGGTTAAATAGTATGCTGTCCCTTTTGGGATGAGTATAGTGTGCTGGTGATGAAGGACAGCACACAGTTGAAGTAGCTGCTGGTTTGTTGTTTTTTTTTTTTTCTTAAGTAGTGCAGCTTTATGTATTTCAGAGACTGTTCTTAAGAAAAAAATAGCCTTTCCCTTCTTAATTGCCATTAATTTCCTTCCACATTCTCTTTCTGAACAGATGAGCCCAGCCTACGAGAAGTATTTGAAGCCACTTCTGCACAACACGCTATCGAAATTATGAAGAATGTGTTCGAAGTGAAGGGCATACATTTCCTCCTGTTCTTTGTGCAGCAGTACATTTATGAAACATCAGCAATGACTAATCAGAATTAATAATCAGTTGCTTACTTGCAGTTACAACAAGTATGAAAGATTCTCAGCCAGCCATTTGCAATTAGACAGATGCCAACAGCGCTGAGTGGTACCTGCTGCTGTGAGACAATCTAATCAGGAATGGTCCAGGGTTCAGTTTTCTATCCTGAAGTGTCTTGACAGCATCAAAAGTCTCTCATTTGACTTTCTTATTATCTTTCTAAATCCACTATATGATGATTAAGGGGAAAAAAAACCACCACCACACTGTGAACCATCTCTCAGTGTGCTGTAACTATGTAGTGCCTTCAAAAAAACCCAAAACAACCAACTTTACTGAAAAATCCATGGTGAAATCATGATTATTTGTTTTTAGGAACAAGTTGTTCTCTTCAATCAGAAAGCATATTAGAAAGTGCATCTGTTTTGACAATTAAAATAGCTCTTGATTTGCTCAGTACTGGAATATTCCTGCCTAATGAAGATACAGACAAAGCTGATGCCAGCTCCAGTCTGCAGAATTTACCTTCCCATTAATAGGCTGCTCCTTTCTATAAATCTTGAGCTCCAATAAAGTGTATTATTTGGAATACAGCTTCTCTAATTATTATTCTTCATAATTATGGAAAGGGCAAGCTGATCCAGGCCAGTCATTAATTTGTGCATAAATGAAGTGTTGCAAGGAACATCTTGTGATTATAATTCAATGCCAGTTAACACAAATATTTCTTACCATGTGTTGTAAGAAAGAAACAACTTTTCCTGAGCTTCATCAGTTCTGCTTCTCTTCCCTCCTTGATAGCAAGAAAAAAGCTCTCACTGCTGCCTCTTATTGCATAAGTCAAAAACCTGCAATGTATGAAGAGGAAGACAAAATATGACAGAGAAATACCCCCCAAGACAGCCTTTAGAGCCAGATATGGGATGGAAAGCTCCCACCTACTTGGGACAAGAACTTAATGGAAGAACAAGATCTACTCCACGAAACAGATTCCAACTCCCTTACTCCCAGCTGCAATCAGGTTAGATGATAACCAGAAATTCTATTAATAACTATGACAAAAGTACAAGGATAAGTAAAAATGTCTGTATGAAATTAAATAAAGCCACAGAATTTGAGTGCCTTGACTTGAACATCGATAGAAAAGCATTCTGCAGTTGGAATTATATATATAAAGTCACTGCATAAAGTGCTGACAAACCAGGCAACTCTATTAGCAGCTACAAGTATTTAGGCTCTGTGTTCCCTCCATCCCTACCCCTTTAGCCAGTACAAATATTTGCCATCATTCTATCAATCTAAAGCACTTTTCAGAACACAAGCTTTGTCTATAATGACATTTGAATCAACTGATTAACATAAAAAGGAACAAATTACATCATTAATGGAAGAAACCGGGGCCCTACCAGAACACCCAAACTACTCCGCAGCACAAAAACCAGGATTTGGGTGGGAGGTTTTTTGTTTGGTTGAGTTTGGTTTTTTTTAAGTATGGGAATTCTAAAAGACAAAGAGAAAATACAAAACAGTATTCTGTATTTCACATTTTTATTAGCTTCTTCTGGCAGGCATTACACTTGGGAATAATATTGCACCAGGCATTAAAAATATGAATTCTACCACAGGGACATTTTGCATTTAGAATCCAATATAAATATTTGTAATCATATTTCCATGGCTACAGATAATATTTGGTTGCTTGATTTATATGCATAGAAAGAAACAGTTGTCATAACTGTAAGAAACTGTACTTATCAAGTACTTTTAAAGGGTGGGATTTGTTTTCCTAGAATATTACAATACTGTTTATTGATTTAGAAACTAAATTAGTCTACACAATAGCAGCTTCTCCCCAACTGCATTTTAAAATCTTTTTTGTTTCTTGCTCCCAGTGTCATAGCATTAGATGAATTAGAAACCATTTAAACAAGAGGTAATTTTAGCACTTTGAGTTGAGTCAGAGAATTGTGTTAATGACACAAAATAGCCTATTGTTCTGATTCTTCGGACTCCCTCTTTCAAACAAAAAGGTGTCTTGACTGAACAGGCACATGCACGGTTTTTTTTCTGAACTGGACGAAAGAACAGAGCTGCTAGAGAATGGAACTCCTCCAGTCCTCACTGATAAACAATAAATAGTCGTATAAAAAAAAAAGCCCATATTGTTGCTCTCTTGGGTTCAGCGTCCAATTAAGTTGCTAATCACTGAAGTGGCTCCTGTGGAGTCAGAATCAGTCATCTGTTTTCCGTGCCAGTCTACAGAAAGTCCAGTTGTGTTCCACTGTGTTTTCGTTGGCACGCTCGCTCATGTGATGGACTCTGGTGTTCCTGATCGTGAAGCCTTGCTTTGTGATGTACTCCATGAGATGGACTCGGAGCGACACTTCCTGGTGGTAATCACATGGCCCAAAGGTGAAGGACACCTGGCAGTCCCTGGTGTCCATCATGTGCTTATTCCACTTGGTGAAGTGGTTTGAAATGCCTTCCAGTAGTGCATGGACTTTTGTCGTGATGGTGAGCTGCGTGATGATCACAGCCACCGGGTTGGAGTACTTGGAAAGCTTCCGGGTGCTGGACAGCTCCACCACCTCCTCAAAGGTATCCACAGGATACAGTGGCTTGGGGTCATTAAGACACTGAATTAAGGGTTCAATCTGATAGAAGTCTGCTTCCTTCCGGAGCAGGTCAAACTCCTTGAAGTCCAGTGGCAAAGTGAGCTCTGAGGTCCTTAAAAAGTTAAGAACATAACGGAAAAGTGGTCCATCTCTGTCAATAAAGTAATTGCCCTGAGAGTCCCTGGCAGTGGGGAAGTCTCCCCTGAACATGGCCCCGAGCATTGAGTCAGGATATCTCGTTAGAGTTGTGAGGGAGGTCGTATACATGTGTCCACCCACATTTAGCGTGACTGGATCAGTCATCTAGAAAGAGAGAAATTGCAGAGTTTATCAAGCCCCAACAAGAGGATTCGATCACCTTCCTGACACACATGGCAAATACTGCTGGGAAACTGGGGGGAAATCACACTTCTGTTCAACGCCTCTATTTGTTCAAACCTGAACAAATCCAAGCCACCTAGCAACAAGGCACAACTGGCAACTAGACAGGCTGATACTTAGCATGCAGAATGCACATTTCCAGAATGCTTTAGAAATCTTAACAACTGAGCTACTGTCGCAGGATCAAGTTTAGCGTTCGGGCAGCAAGTTTTTTCCTATTCTATAGATGAGGAAATGAGAACAGAGAAATTTCCTGAAGAACAAGTTAGTCAGAATGAGGACCAGCAATGTTCCTTACTTTCACAATCTCATTCTAGAACAAAATCAAAACCAAAAAAAAAAAGGGGGAAAAAAATAAAGGCCAAACAAACATTAAGCCTCTTTTTATCCCTCAAAAGAGGAAGGCAATGCAGGTTTAAACACAATCAGGACCAAGAGCTCACAATCAAAATAATCCACGCTTTGGTGCAGAGGCTTCATCAAAACAGGCAAGGGAGAAAAAGAACTTTCATCTTTTAACTCTAAAAAGAAATATTTATTAACAAATTAGCATGCTGCATAGAAGTGGGGAGCAGAGCACAAACCAGTCTGCATCAGATTCCAGGAAGCAAGAGAGAAAGGAAGATAAATCCCATCTGGCCACCAACTCTAGCAACCAGGACTGCAGCCAGCCAGAGAAAAGAGACATATGCATGGCAGCAGAATAAGAAGGGGAGAAAAATAAGATGTGCTTGTCTAGTTTGAGACAAAATTTACAAGAAAAAAATACTTTTCTCGATAAATGACAAAAATCCTTAAAATAATAAGTAAAATGCATAACCTATTTTCAGCTTTTTTTGTTAGGAAAACAGTAACAGGGAGCTCAAGGCATCAGTTCAGTCCTGGCTGATTGTCCCTAGCAAATGTGAACCTAGGCACTCCCCACAAATTGCACAGGAGGTGCAGCACTCCAGGGAAGGTATGTAAGCTGTTGTAAAGCTATTTTAACAGGCATAGTTTTCCTTCTCTCACAACTGAAGCTCTGGATCTACAGAAGGCAGATTCTGGAAGGATTCTTGCTGCAAGACCTTGGAAGCCCAGTTGTAGTGTACAGTGCACACTTGCACTCACCATATATCCCCAGTCTCCATTATCCATCTGTTCACGTGCTTGAGCTGTGGTATTCCAAGTTTAACAGAAGGCTGCTGAAAGGATACACAATTCCTCTCCTCTTATCTTCCTGCAGGAAAAAGCACACACAAACACAGAACAAAACATGGCAAACCATCAGTACCTACAAGAACACCAAGGGGAATGCTTTCCAATCAAAGGCAGGCTCTCTGCCAGGAAAACATTCAGCTACAAAGTCACACTAGCAGGAGAATCTGCAAACCCTCTTTTCCCTCCTTCTCCCATCATATTATCTACAGGACCGTCTCTAGAGCACACGTAACCACTCCACTGGTTGCCTGAACATCCCAGTTTTCTTGAAAAACAAGCAATGTGCCTCTGAGGGCAATACACATTCACAAGCAACCTTTCACCTGGGAAACTGTGAGTACTTTGAAAGACAGATGCCATTTTCCCAATTAAGAAAGTTTATTTAGCCACCTCTGAGGTCACACAAGTGATCCGTTAATATTAGTCAACATTCCCATGCTCCAGTTTCAAACTGCTCAGAAAAACAAATTGAGCATGAAAGTCAATGAACACTAAGAAGAAAAAACCCTCACTGCAGAATTAATAATTCAGTAGTGGAGAACTGCAACTGATAGCAAGAACATTAATCCACAGACAATGAGTATGAAAGGACTTCCCAGACACCTACTCTCAAAAGCAATCTCTGTAGGGACAAGCCAGAGGACATCTAACCTGCTGTCAACACACTCCAACAAAAGCAATTTGAGAAGAGATTCATGCTGTGACTTCCCAGAAGATGCTGAACTGTTGACTTGCATAACAAGGGGACTGTCAACAGGAGCACAAGGCAAATCCACAGCCAGGCTGGCAGCTCAAGAAGGGGGAAGTGAATGAGCTCAGACTCCAGTGCTGATTTGCCAAAGGTGGCCTGTCAACCTTGTCAAGCGATGGAAGGACAGGGAAGCCAGTTGTCAGTAAGCCTTTATCCCTACCCAGAGCCTGCCTCTCTGCTAGAATTGCTGAAAATTTAGGTCAGCCTGTTTTAAGTAGGGTAGAGCTTCTCAGCTTTGTTTATTTTTACATCTTAAAAGACCACACAGTTCCCAAGACTTCTGATCCCATCCTCTTTACTAACAAACTTCAACATACAGCCACCCAGCTAAAGGCAGCACAAAGATTTAGCCAAGCCAGAGCTCCACATTCCAAAATAACTGAAAGTTCACAGTTAATTCCCAAACAAAAAAAAGATAACTTGCCCTTCTCATTCCTAGGAAATGAGGTTGGTTTCATTCACCACAGAAGAAGGCAGCACATCCCACCTCTCTGTGCTCTGCTGCCCTGCCCAAATCCACAGCCTGGGCAAAACAGTGTCCAGCAGGTCAGGTCTTTGGGACCCAGCAGCACAAGCACAGCCCCAGGTGCATCTCAGGTGGATTAAAGAGCAAAAAAAACAAAATCAGTATATGAAAATAGTGAGGTCAGACAACACAAGACTAAGGAATACTAAGGTACAGAACAAGTCATACCAGGATCCTATTTTTACAAATTAGAGACAGAGTATGCCTCAAGAGAGTACATTAAAGGACATTCCCCAACAGCAGATAAACCTGGAATGCCAGCTCTTTCGCCAACCTGTGTAATTATTTTTTTTCACTCCTCAAAAATCAAGAAGTGAATTCTTTCAGGGTTTTGCTGTTTAGTTTTTTGTTTAATTTTGGTTTGGTTTTTTTTGGGTTTGGGTTTTTTTGTGGGTTTATATGTTTGTTTGGAGGGGATTTTTGGTTTGGTTTTGTGGGTTTTTTGGAATTGTCACTCAAGTACAGTTTGTAAACTTTTAGCAATAGACCAGGCCTTTTAAATTCTAGCACTTGAAGGTGTTATCCTGATCAAGTACAAGACAAGGATAACATGTAGATGCATTAAAACCATATGAGACTGTACAGGTTTCTGATAATCACTTGAAAGTGAAATGATGCAGCCAGCCAGAAACCTCACCAGTAATCATGACAGAAGAGATCTGCAGTCTTAATAAAATTAACTCAAATTACACATCCAGAATATTTCAAAGGCAGAGATGTCCATAAGTGTTATTTTAACTAGTGAATATGATGTTATTTTGGTCAGCATGTAAGTCCAGTACGGATGAATCAAGACTTCATCAGGGAAAGAGAGAGCCACTGCAAGCCAGTGCAAAGGCATGATTTAGTCTTTGATCACAGCACTGCTGTGTAACACTGGAGTAAAAAATTTACAAGAGCAATCATCTCAAACAAACCTAGCCCTCAACACAGAACTTGCATGGAGAAATCTCTGTGACCATTGTGTAAGGACCCAGAACCACAAGGCACACACAGACCTCCCTGGCAAACCAGTGCTGGAGCAAGATGTGCCACACAAAAGGATGATACCAGGAGGTCATCCTAAAATGCCTGAGTGTGATCCCAACTCTTCACTACTTCCTTTATCAGCCTGGGAGCTCTGAATTTCTAGACAACTTCGGAGGTGAAAGTAGCTTAGTTTGGGTACAACCTGAGGTAAGGACTCACCAACCACATCACAGCAAGGCTGAGGATGGACACCCTTCATGACACACGCCCTTTCAATGATGCTTTAAATCCTCCTGAATGGGATACAGTGATGATCAGTGGGGGTGGGCAGACACTCCATCCATCCTCCAGCACAGGCAGCCTCAAGCCAGCTCTGTCCTTGTGTCCACACCAGTGGACTGCATGCAGGGACAAGCTTGCTAACACAGCTACTCCTGTCCAGACAGCAAATTACAGATGACACACAGTCATATCCCAAGGCAGCCTACATTTGATAACCACAAAAAATATTTAAAGTGAAATTCAGTCAGACAAAGTGCTGACATAGTTCAGCCAAACGGGATGTCCCTCTCTGGTGGGAGCAGAAGTGCACAGATGGTGTCAAACCACAGTCCTGCTCTCGTGACACTGCTCTGCGTGCACACAGCAGTGACACGGTCACTGGGGCTCCTGCCACAGCCCAGCACAGCCAGAACTGGAATGGCAGAGTGAGAAGCAAGAAAAGCACTCAGGTCATCACTTTATACCTGACACACCAAACTGGATACCTGCATTTATAAAACACTCACTCTTATTTCATACATTATGACTCAGAGGATTACAAGGCTGTTTATCAGCAACACTGCTGCAACAGGTAGTGCCACTAACTCCAGCAGGGCTTCTCTCAGAACAGAGCTGCAAACCAGTTTGCAAGCTGAAATTCAAAGAAAGCATTTAAGAGTCAGATGAACGTCTGCATCTGTGAAAACACACACACAGACACACACACACACACACTCGGGCCAGGCCAGGGGATGCCAGCAGCCCTGCCAGGCATTCACACTGCTGGGACTACAGGCTACCAGCACTCCTGGAGAGACCCTTGCAATGGTGCAACATGCAGTTACTTAAAGGAGGAGCAGAAATACACCAAGCTGTTGTAAGTCAAGAGGCACAGACCACCTGATTTGCTCTGGATGTTCTTCATCTAGTTTTTCAAACAAAAGAATTAAGGGATTGACGTCTTTCATGGGCAGTTTGGTATCAATATTACAGCACAGGCTGTTTAACCTCAAGAGTTACCTCTGATTCCTATGTCAATAGAGAGATGGAAGAATTCTAGCAGTGGCAACTTAAAAATGAAAAAGAGCAAGGTAAGACTCTGATATACACTTGGCATTTCAGCTACTCAGCCCCTTTGTGAGCTCCCTGCCTCTCACACTTAGATCACACAAGATGAGAAGAAACTCCATCTACCAGCACAGTTACGCTGTACAGGGACAATCTCTGTCTTTCCCAGCCAGTCAGAATATTTGAAAGGCAAGTTCTTACTGTAATTTATTGGTGACTCACCTGAACTGACAAACACTGAGCAGCACCAGTGCTGACTGCTCTCCACCGAACTACACTGAGCTGATGGTCTGCAGAGCAACCCCTGAGTTCCAGCTCCGTGCCACCCTAACCAGGGGAGTGAGGAGGAGGAGCATTCTCAAAACAACCAGTTACCAAATTTTCCGGCAATTCAGGAGATCAGCTTCACTAAAGAAAGCACCTACTGCCTTCAACACATGTCAAGTTTATCATGACTAATGCAATTTATTAGAAGTTAACTTAGCTCTTGCTTTTCTTGAGTTGTTTTTTACTAATACTTAGTCTTTACTTCGGGCAGGATGGAAAAACACTCACACTAGCCACTCAACATTTTCACTCCTTTATGTTTAATTGCTTCACTATAAATTCTAAGCTCCTGGAGTTTCCATCCCTTGTCCAAGGAGTTCTGTGACATGCTAAATCCTGATTCCAAACCTTTACTTGAGCCCACATTCCAGTACAACTTTGGTCCCCCTATAAGAGACCCAAAGGAGGACTCTAATGTCCAGCCTGGTCTTGCTGAAGCAACCCAGGGCACTCAGCCTTCCAGGACCTGTGATAATAATTAGGGTTTATCCATGTACTTTTCTTCTGTGATATTAACCAATGGTTTTCCAATGAGGAAACATATCTCTGAACAGTTTTGGCGGAGGGCAGGTGTCAGAAACATCGAACCTGCCTGCACACAGATGGGGCTTAGCACACATACGGACCAAGGAGGGACAGCAACATGGGACAGAAATCCCGCCGAAAGCCCGGAGCGGGGTCCAGGGCTTCAGCAGGAGCCGGGAAGTGCCCGTTCCCATCGCAGAAGAGCCAAGGAGATCGTGGGAAAAGAACTCTCCCCCGGATCACAGTGATTCAGCAAAGATGCTGGGAACTGACCCGTTCTGCCTCTCTCCCCGCTTCAGAGTGACCCGAGTCCACGGCCCGACCCCCGCCCCGAGAGAGAGCCCCGGCTCTGCCTCCTCCCGCTCCCCGCCCGGGCCGGAGCGAAGCGCACGGGTCCGAGCCGCTCCCGCCCGGGCATCCCCGCCGCGCCCGACCGGCCCCGGGACCGGTGCCGCCTGTGC
>QUSF01000032.1:7075820-7113441 GCA_003676055.1 Chloebia gouldiae | reverse complement strand
TCGGAAGAAGCATTCACCCCCCGCGCGGCCCCGGTGCCGGAAGTGGCGCAGGAGGCCGCGCGCCTCTCGCCGCCGCCGCGCGGCGCGGGCGCTCTCGCGAGAGGCGGGGGCGGGGCCGGGCGGCCGCAGGGCGAGAGGACACGGGCAAGATGGCGGCGGCGGCCCTGCGGCACCTGGCGCTGCGCGCCCGCCTCGCCCCGCACGGCCGCGGCGCCGGCGCCCCGCTCCTGCGCCTCCCGCAGCGCAGGGGGCTCCGCCTCTCCGCGCCCGCCGCCATACAGGTAGCGGGGCTCGCGCCCTTCAGGGAAAGGTCTGGCCCCGGGGCGGGCGGGCGGCGCGGGGACTTCGGGCCCGGGCCGAGGTGACTCCCGGCGTGTGCGGAGCTGGCCCCGCTCAGCCCGCCTGTCTCGCAGGTGACGGTGCGGGACGCGCTGAACCAGGCGCTGGATGAGGAGCTGGAGCGGGACGAGCGCGTCTTCCTGCTGGGCGAGGAGGTGGCACAGTACGACGGCGCCTACAAGGTACGTGTGAGACGGCGGCGCCCGGCAAAGGGCCTCAGGCGGGCCCTGACTCCTTCCTCCTGCCCCGCAGATCTCCAGGGGTCTCTGGAAGAAGTACGGGGACCAAAGAGTGATCGACACCCCGATATCCGAGGTGAGGCTGCCCTCTCTCCTACCGTGGTGATCCCTCCATCAGCTGCTTCCTGTCCTTAACCCTTGGTTTTCCTCTCTTTCAGATGGGCTTTGCAGGAATCGCTGTCGGTGCTGCTATGGTTTGTACATTTGCCTTTCTCTACTTCTGGTTTTAAACATTAAACTGTTTTTATGTCCAAAAAAAGCATATTTCAATACATTTAATAGGCAGGGTTGAGACCAGTGTGTGAATTCATGACGTTCAACTTCTCCATGCAAGCAATCGACCAGGTGATCAACTCTGCTGCCAAGACGTGTTACATGTCTGCAGGATCCATCGCCGTTCCCATCGTCTTCCGCGGTCCCAACGGCGCCTCGGCCGGCGTGGCTGCCCAGCACTCGCAGTGCTTCGCAGCCTGGTACGGCCACTGCCCCGGCCTCAAAGTCGTCAGCCCCTGGAGCTCGGAGGATGCCAAAGGGCTGCTGAAAGCATCCATCCGGGATGATAATCCAGGTGAGCAAAACCTGGCACTCGATCCTAAGGAATGTCTGTTTTTCCCCACAAAAACAAAGATTGGTTAAACCCTGAAGCGCTCAAGGTTGATTAGCTGCAATTGTAGGGTATGTAAAAAGACACAGAGGGATTAATGCTTTCCCTAACAGTCCCCTCCGTGCTAACAGTACGTGCTGCTGCCAGGTGCACAGTTTTAGTGCTAGTTTGGGATCAACCAAGAAACATGGAAGCATTTATAAATCTACCATAAAGGGTTTAAAAAGGGTGAAGATGAGTTAGGAGGATTATTTTATTATATTCCTGCATATATAGTGCCTATATAACTCAGTTTTACAGATCATGAAATTTAAATGATAAATTCAAAATGTCCTTATTCAAGAGCAGGGCAACCTTTGACTTTTGTTTTTTCACAAACAGTAATTAAAAAGTATGAGATCTTTCTAAAACTTGTGATCGTACTGTCACGTACCAAAAGTAAAATAGCTCACCTCATTTCAGAGGAGTTGTAGAAGTTTTTTAATTAATTAATTATTGAAGTAAATACTTCGATTTACTTTTTTTAAAATTCCTTCTGTAAACGTGATCCACACTCCCTTGTTGCCTGGGTGGGTTTGCTGTCCTGAGCTGCAGGGCTGTTAGTGGTCAGTGCAGGCCTGTGCCTGCAGGTGTACACACTAATCCAAGTATGTTTCCTTCTAGTTGTGATGCTGGAAAATGAATTACTCTATGGTGTTCCCTTTGAAATGTCTGAACAGGCACAGTCAAAGGAGTTTGTTATTCCCATTGGAAAAGCTAAAATAGAAAGGCAAGGTAAACTGAGAATGCATTTGTTTCCTTATTCATTGACATGCTTGGAGACTTTTCTAACCTCTGTCTGTTCAGGGTACTGCTATCATGGGGCACAGGGAAGTGTTTCAAATGTTTAGTATTCAAATATTCTTTTATCCAGTAGTGTGGTTTCGTGTTCTGTTGCCCTTACAAGGAAATATTACCTGATTGTCCATATTTCAACTACTCTCTTTTAAAAGATTCCATAAAGGATTTGTTCTGTAGTATAGATTGGGTAGTGATGGCTGAAACAGTTTTCTTGTGTGATTTTGGTCAAAAATGCAAAGAGATCACTATAGTGTTTCAGCCCACTTGCTCATAATTTGCCTCTGAACTATATGAACATTTGAATAGGATAATCTGAAAACTATATTAAATACATCTTCAGTTCCCTGAATTCAAGGGCAAAATTTGTGTCTTAACATGGTCCTTCATACTATGTCTGGGCTCAGTATTTCAGATAAACCTAAGAACCTTCAATTTGCAAGTGAATCCTAATGCTGCCTTGAAAGGAGCCTGAAGTCTAGAAAAAAGCTTTAAATCTCAAGAGATTTTTTTCTACCACTTGTTTCTGTTCTAGGAACTCATGTTACATTAGTGGCACACTCAAGACCCGTTGGCCATTGTTTGGAAGCAGCTGCTCTACTTTCCAAAGAAGGTGTAGAGTGTGAGGTGAGTGGGGTTTGGGTTACTTTTCTATATTCCTGAAGTGGGGGGAAAAAAGTAGCATCTTCTTGTTGAAGTTCTGCAAAACTACAAGGGTGTTAATGCTCTCAAGTGCCTCAACAGCATCTGCCTTTCCCATTTCTGAGTTAGCGATCTTTGGAGTCAGAGCAGCTGTAAGTGCAGGAGGGCCCTGTACCCCAGCAGTGGTGCCTGACAGGCTCAGATCCCAGGCAGGCTCACACTCTGCCTCCTCCCCAGGTTATAAACCTGCGAACCATTCGGCCGATGGACGTCGAAACAGTGGAAGCCAGCGTGGTCAAGACAAACCATCTGGTAACTGTAGAAGGAGGTTGGCCCCAGTTTGGAGTAGGAGCTGAAATCTGTGCCAGGATCATGGAAGGTACTCGGTTTCACAGCACATTGATCTATTCCCTATTCTAAATCCTGATTATTCTTGATGAAGCCAGGCAAAAGCAGAGTTACAGGTAACATCAGACAAGCTGGAGCTGTCTCACTCTAGAGATTTTCATAGGGTGGATGATCAAACCCCAGAGTGCATGAACACAAGCCAGAATGCTGCTTTCTGGAATATTAGAGCTACAGGAACAAAATTGTTTAAATAGAGTAACATTCAGAAATTGAATCAAGATAAAACCATAGTGCTTGGCAGCCTGACACTGTCTTCTGTTTCAGGACCTGCCTTTAACTACCTGGATGCTCCAGCTGTGCGAGTCACCGGTGCTGATGTCCCCATGCCTTACGCAAAAATCTTAGAGGATAACAGCGTACCTCAAGTGAAGGATATAGTATTTGCAGTGAAAAAAACTTTGAATATATAAGTTGTAAATAGATGTTTTAAAATCCTACTCTACAAGGCATTCTTGGTGTTGGGCACGTTGTATGCATAATTTCTGTTGTGTAAGCTCCATGATCTTTTGTACAGTGGGGAAAGTATAATGACCTCCCAAAATATTTATATAGGGTAACCCACCCAAGCCACACTTCCTATATGCAATGTGGTAATGCTTGTTTGTTCAACAGTACAGCTGGGTTAGTGCTACTCTTTGTGGAAAAACCCTGTTCTAAATTCAGAGTGAGGGAAAAATCCTCTGTTTTTGCTTGGCTTGTAAGTACCAGAGGCGCTGTGTTGAACCTGCTGCAGCAGTGATTGAGTGCCGAGCTGCAGAGCAAGAGCAGGCCTTGAATGCTTAAAGAGGAATGATCAGGCTGATCACTGAAGCCCAGCCCATCAGGGCAGCAGTTCACTGCAGCTCTGAGCACAGGCTGTGGCAGCCCAGGGGTTGGGTTCAGAGATGATGGCTGTTTGAAGAGCACTCTGCACATGCAGAAAGGTTTCTGAACAAGAGCTTAAATAAAGATCCTGAACCTTTCCACTAAGTAATGGGAAACAATACCTGATTGTTCTTTACTAGCTGCCACGTAACAGTGATGTTAAAAAAAAATATGCCAGATGCATTGCTTTTACTATTCAAGTTTTTTGTGGTTTTTTTTTTTTAACTGCCCACCTGGGCTGACAACAGCGCACTCTTGCTATAGTTCTTGCAGTGCAACATGAGTTAGTTTATTCAGCTGCACTGAGGCTAAGCAGCAGGTATGTGGGCTGTGTATGAAGAGCTGGGACACATTCAGAGCAGCCTTTTGGCGATCACTGCATCCCAGGGAGCTCTGCCAGGCTTCCCTCAGCAGCTTCTGGTACAGAGGGAAAGCTGCCTTGAGGAGCCTGTGCAGCAGAGTCTGCTGTGCCCCTCGGGTAAATGTGGGGAGAGGATCTGTAAGCAGACAGAAGGGCTTGGGTCCTGTTTCTGAAGAGCCAGGAATACTTCCCAGGGTATTTCCTTTAGCAGAGGTGCTGCTCAGTTCTTGGGAGGTCTGGCTTGGAGGTTGAATCCTACTGGAACATATCCACCACATGCTGCTAAAGGAATTCCATTAACATTTTAATAAAAATGACTGAATATCACAGGTTACATGAAACTTTGTACAGACATTCTCTGCATAGTAACAAACACTGATGTACTTGAATTTAAAAAAATGGATTATCTATAATCCTTTAAAGTGCAATTTGTTTAAGGTTTTAAATCAAAAAGGATCTTTCAATAAATTTTAAACGATAGAATTAACTCAAAGTAACTTTTCATTTAATTAAATCAACAATAACATCCCAGTGCCCTATAGCCTCCCACTTCAACTGCTTCCTCATTTAAAAACACTTTCCCCCTAGAGCTGCAGGTAGGATGTCCATTTAACAAGCTTCATGAGACAGCATTTTAACTCCACCAGCAAACATGGTGGGAATAAGATTTAATTCTCCAGTTCCCTCACCTGTGCAGTACGTTTTAAGGGTTGGATTGTGTAAAACAAATTGTTGACTCCAAGCAGCAATAATTAAGATGAGTTACAAGTGCATGAAAAGAGTTGGAAAACTGAGCAGACTAAAACTACATTCCTGTAATTTGAAAAATGGAGTGGAATGGAGCTAGGGAAAATGCATTTATTTACCATCATCATGGTGATTCCTATTTTCAGATTTTTTTTTTTATTCAGCTGTATAAGATTTGCTGTACCCCTGAAACTGTAGCTAGAGATCACAGTTCTTGCAGCCAAGCAGAGACCAGAGTACTTATGCCAGCATGGCAAAGCAGCTCGGGCAGAGCAGTGCTGCTGCTCAGGAAAGCTGAAACCCGGAGAAGGGAGCTGCAGCTGCTGTGTGCTGGTGGGTCCGTTGCTGGTCAGGAGGGTCAGCACAGGAGGGAGAGGGAATTGAATCCTGGAGTGACCAGTGGCCTCAGCTGATCCTGGGAGCACTGTGGTCGCACGTCTGTGTCCTCTTCAGAGTTCCTTTCTGGAAGTTTTGAATGGAGCTGAGCAAGGCTCCCCGGCTTGCGCTGACCTCGGGCCGCGCCGCGGGCACCTCTGTGCTCGGGGGAGGAGCTGCTGGCGGCAGGGGCGGCGGGGGCGGTGCTGGGGGGACGGACGATGCTCCTGAGAAGGTGGGGAGAGAAGGTGGAGTTTGATTATGCCAGGGATGTCCTGCCCCAGAGGCCTGCGGCTGCTTGGCTGGATTAGTCCCATCATCCCCTGAATGCCAGTGGAGTGTGAAGAACAGAACAGATGGAAAATGCTGAAGTGATCAAATCCCTCTATCTGCAGGTGAGTCATGTCATCTGAGATGCCTCTGAAATGAAGCCTGAGGGGCCTCAGGACTCCGATACAAAACATGACTCATGTGTGACCATGCACCAAGGAAAAGAGAGATTGCTGAATGGGACTTCCCAGATTCAGCTTCTCCTTTTTGTCCCTAGTGAGGCAGTTTGTTCTTTGGGATATGAACAGTAATGAAGACTGGAAGCAAATTTTACTACCTGTTCTTACTTACATAACTCACTTGACGTTCCTATGAATGAAGAACCACATCACTGTAGTATCTGTGATGACCATTTCGCTTGGCCAGATTATACTTCAGTTCTACAGTAGTAACTGCAGATAGAGTTTTCTGGAAGTGTTTTACACTTCCAAAGTTCCGTTTGACTTTCTCCAAATATGTTGTAACACATGGTTGCTTGGACAGACTAAATGAATCACAGCACTGTCACACACACCTCCAGCCTGCCTCTCCTGTTCCCACCAGCCACCTTTGTACTCTGTCCCTTGCCCTCTATGCCAGCCACATCCACTTTCTGCTTCACATGCAACCTCAGCCTCCACGCCCTGACTCCCTGGGAAGCCAGAGCCCACAGTGGAACATGCAGCTGGTCCAGCAGTGAGGGCCTGCATGGAGCTGTTTCCTGGCAGTTCACATCCAGGCAAGTGGCTTCCCTCATTTACCCCAGGCACTCTCCCAAGCACCCTGATCTTGTGCAGCTCTGCTGCTGCACATTGCACCATCACTGCTACGCAAGTCAAATAATAATGGGCCTATTCTTGTCTCATATTTTGGAATGTTTAGGGACATAATTACTAATATCCTGGTACTACTCAGCAGCGAATCTGAACTATCATCTAGAGCATGAGTTATGGCATAGGAAGACTGAAGAGACAAATGACACCTATTAACACTTGCTTCCAGTAGCTCTGACCTACAAAGAGGAATATAGTGGTAAGAAGCAAGACCTGTGATACTGGGCAAGGTAAAACAACATTAAGGCAACCAAAAGACTGCTGTTCCTGAAGTAGAACTGCTTGGTAGAAGTGAGCAAATTCAAGTAATTATCTAACATTATGCCACTCTGACTCAAAAGAGATTTGATGAAGGATAAAGCTCAACTACAGAAAAAAAAAGCAGATAAAAGTTCTCCATGCTCCATCTGTCTCTCAATTCCTTATCAACAATTGTTCTTAGACTAACAAGTAACAGTAAAAACAGAACTGCTGTTATTAAAACAAGCAGTTATACTAGATGAAAGACATAATTCAAAACTCTCATTTTCTATCGATACCAGTCTTTGAAAAAAGACTCTTCCCACATAAGAGCAAGCTCAAAATGCAGAGTATTCACATAAAGCATTCAATTTTGCCAGTGTACATTTATATGTGCTATGACTGTAGCTCTTCCAGCTCTTCAGGAGAAATTCTCATTGGGATGAAATCCTTCTGTGAAAACAAAGCTTTGAAGTACACATTGAGCTCATCTTCCCTATCTTCCTTTCTAGAGGAAATACTCAAGTCCTAATAGAATTACCAGAGATCAACTGAAACAATTTTATCTGCCTGTGTTGCATGTAGATCAACTGCTCTGAAGTAACCAAGACTTTACACAATGGCAGCACAAACTGAAATAAACTGCATACTGGGGCCTTCTAACTTATACAAATCTGCTTTTTACACTTGCCAAAGATGTACATCAATTTACTGTTTAAAATGCTGACAAAACAATCCCAGCATTAGAGTCCTGTTTCTCTCGTGGATGGAGGCCAGGAGAGAAAAACTTGGCCAAAGGAAGAACATGACTAAGAACAGTCCAAATACCCATTTAGTGGTTGAAGTGGTCAGGGCAGGACCCTGCAGGACTGGTGCACCATCAGGTGAACTGCTGTGAAAGCACCAAGAGTAGCTAATCACAAAAGAAATGGCATCAAAGAGATGCAAGAACTGCAGAAACAAAGACAAGATTTTTGTCTGGAATTGCAAGGTGAGGCTGAAAGAGACTATGCAAGTAGTTGCACAAGATGCAATAGGGAATGGCCATGAAAGCAGTGGCCAGGGAATACAAATACAGTGGTAACATGGTGAAAGAAGGCACATGTTTGACACACAGGGCAAAAAGACACAAAATGCTTGGATCACTAAATATTAGTAGCCAAGATTCCATGTGTTATCTTCAACTTTTGGCCTGGTTATTTTACAGGAATAGAAAAGACAGGGAAGTAGGGGCAGAATTCACCTTTCTTCCTGGAAAATTGTTAAATTCCTCAGGACTCACTATTATTGAAATTGAGCTGGTGACAACATCATATAGTTAAACTCTTGGGAAACTGATAACAGAGAATTACACCCTTACACTTGAGCTCTGCTGTAAGACATAAATACATGCAGGGTTCAGAACAGCATCTCACTAGCTATGGCATTACATATGGCATTAATTAAGAGCATGATTCAAAAATCTTCAAATCCATTCACTTCAGTTAGGTCATCAACACCAAGCTGTCCTTCCCTTCTTGAAACAAGTGGTGCAAAAGAAATCTTGGTTCACACACATGCATTCATATACATTTACATCTACAGTTGAAATTATTCTGCCCTACAATGAAATATTTTCCTAGAAAAACCATTTGGAACAAGTGCTTAGCTATAACTAGGCCCTTCCAATACATACGCTGAGGGACGTTGCTTGCAAACACACATTTTATTCATTCATGCAGTTTTAAGAATAAAACACTCAAACAAGAACTTACCAAGGGTTTTTACAGGGACATTTTTGTTAAAAGAGTGTGTTAAAAGGAATAGGAAGTAAATCAGATGCTGTAAACTTGATGCCTGAATTGAAACAAAAACTTAATTATGAATTTAAAGTGACAGCAATTGTGCAAACAGCATTAAAAACTTGGCTGAGAATGGGATGTGAACAAAGAAAATAATTTTAGTGATAGTTTTTAAAGATGCTGTATTTCATTAAAATAATCTGTAAGAACATTCCAATTTTTTTCTTCCATTCCCTCCCAATACTAAGCAACTTCAAGATTTGCATCCAACTTTCCCATTCAGAAACAGAGCATCTTTAAAGAGATAAATCAGCATTAGCTTACTTTTCTGAAAATTCACGTTCAAAATGATGCATGCTCTATTGAAGACAGCAGAGAAAAAGAAAGGACACAAGTTAATCATCCAGTTCTCGTGTCAAAGTAAGAAAGCTGAAAAGTTAGTACAGAAGTCAATACATTCTTACTCACTGACAAATATGAGGACAGCAGATTGACTATTTCATATTACATTTACAATACTTCATTCAATTCTGAAAAATGAACCACAATTTTCCATGCTCTAAGCATTATTATACTTGATCAACAAATACAACATACATGCTTTCAGTTGCACATGCCATAATTCAAACTCTACAGGACTAAAGTGCATTTTGAGAGACTTAGAAATCTGCGGGAAGATTAGCCACAGAAGATGAAATCCATTTAGTTCAAGAAACACTTCCTGCTGTATTAACACCTGTATTCACACTTGTGGTCAGAGACACTCAGGAAAAACACTTCCTAAAGCATTCCAACTGTTTTACAGGAAGGTGAGGGGCAGGAAACATGCACCATATGGCTGCCAATGAAACATATGTCATACTGAAGGATTCAGAACAACTGGCACAGAAAAAGATTGTTAAGTACAATTCTTTAACTATTCCTGCAGGGAAGTCCAGAGAAGCAAAAGTGACACTCTCCAAATTGTTCTCTGTTGAAAGATCTTGCTGCATCTTATGGGCTTATCTGATTAAGAAAATATTCAGTGAAATTTTAAATAACCCATACACACTGTTCTGCACCCCTTCTGATCCTAGCCACTGTTCACAGCCACAGAGAAAATGAATTGATTTTCCCAGCAGAAGCAAAGAATTGTGGAGGAAAAAAAGAACCACTCTGGGAGAATGTTAGAAACAGAGGATGTTACATTAGAGTCACTTGCATGATCTAACAATGTATTTCAAATATGTTATTTAGCCAAGTACCTGCGACACCACCAGCCCAAAAGGTTCTCACCAATGAGAACACCTCCAGAGGCACCTTTCCCCTCAGAGCTGGCCATGCTCTCAGTCCTACAGCTGCAGCTGCCATAAGACATCAGAAGCCAACCATGGTTTTATTCCTCTGTCTGTTTTCCATCAATTCTCCCAAGCACTCTGCTGCAAGCCAAGCCTCACAGGGCTTTTGTTCAGGGACAAAGAACCTCTCAACATGTAAGAAAACCCCTGCATGAGGTTCCTTCCCCAGGGCATGTCAGCCTGGAGCCCGTTTCCCTTTGGTCAGTGTCTCTCTCTCTGCACACACCCTCACTATGTATGACTAGTTACAGGCCAGGATGAGAGCAGAAGCTTCTCTTGAGGGCACTTTCCCCATCAGCCTTAGTTTTGCTGTGGTGTTGTATCAGCAGGATGCTCTGAGAGGCCCCAGTTCTAACAGCCAAACCCAACTAGACTGAAAGCCTCAATGCCTTTTTTAGAATCATCTCACCACACTGACACCCATGAGCAATTTTGTACAAAAGTAAATATCCTTAGTAAGTACAAGGAAATCAGAAGAGAGAAATGCAAGCTACAGATGCATCACTTGTCACAAGCAAGGTCCTACCATGGGACCAGTGTCTTTCCTCAAGGCAGGAAAAGCAGACTTGCTTAGAACAGCTAAAACTACAACACTGCTGGTGAAAAAAAAATCTAATTTTCTCTCAGAATTAATATCTGAAATTTCTTCTAGGAATTCTACTCACAAAAGCATTCCTGAAAATGTGACACCTGGCTTTACACCTCATAAAGAGCACCCAGGCCATTGGCTCACTAAGGCACCTCCCAGTGTGAGGATGGGTACAAGCACCATGTCAGACAGGGCTGATCCCCACAAGTCATCAGGAGCACACTGCCACAAGACGACCAACAGACACACTGTGACAATATGGTTTGGACTGAGACAAGCTTTGAGCATCAACCTGAGCTATTTTGATCCACATCTGCACATAAACCTGCATCTCATGCTTAAAACTTGAAAAAGCTTTCAACCAAGTTCCAACACATCCAAGTCAGAACATAACTAAACAGTAGTTTTATAGGGGAAAAAAGGCTTTCTAAACATCTGTCCATTTTGGAGCCACGTTTCAGCTACATCCTTAAGGAAGCCCTGGCAGAGCTGGCAACAAATTCTCCAGAACACAGTGAGTGCATCCAGAGAATAGCACTGTCACTGTGCTACACAGTAACAGTCATTATCTTGCTTAGGTTAACTGGGTTAGTTCCTACAATACACAATCCTCATGCCCTCAACTTGAAGGGGAAATTACTACTTTGAATTTCAGCATGACTGATTTGAATTACATCACACAGACTGCAGTGTCCTTTGAAAGACTATCCACAGCAAAGACAAATTTGATTGCATTGCTTTGGTTAGTGACTTGTGCTGTGGGGAAAGTTCCTGGGACTAGAAATCCTATGGCAAGAGTCACCATAAAAAATGGCAATGCCATGGGCTGCTTCCCCTCTAGAAATGTATTGTTACTATCTTCTATTATTAATATTGGCCAGTGCTCCTCTTCCAGTCTGAAAGACTGAAGCATATCCACTACTGCACAATATTCAGATTTGTAATTAAACTTTCAGAGTATTTCTATTGCCCACTCAAGCAGATTCTTCACCACTTCCCACCCCTGTCTTAAACATTAGCAAAACTCTCTGCACAGCCACCCAGTAAACTGAAAAACAGAACTGGCCAAAAATACTAAAGATACTATTTTTATCCAAATCAGTCTTGTTTCTAGATTTGTTTCTACAAACTCTACTGGGTTATCAATGGAGTGTAGCAGAACTGGGGAGATTTACAAAGCTTAAGCCACCAAATTTGTCACACCTAAAATTCCTGAAAATAAATCACAGCAGTACAGGAATAAAAAGAACAAAGAAACAAGGGATGAACAAGCAGTATTTCAGAGTCAACAGACCATTAACACCAGAACAAATGCATACTGCAACATGAGGCCCAAAAAAATGCCTGGAAAGTTGCAATGTGGGTAGGCCTGGAGTAATACAGACTTGGAAGCAAGCAGGTACACTCTGGGTAAATCATGTCATGTGTATCTCAGAAAGGTTATAGTTACAAAATAGGTTCTCTGTGACCTCAAAAGACAGCACATGCCCACACTGCCACAAGGTAACTGACATCTCTGTGCTCCATCCTTGAAAACCATCATCTCTTGATCATCCTTGGGAATAACACCACCACTGAGGGGCAGAGGGGGTAGAAAAACAACTTAAAAAAGATAAAAACTGTAATGATTCTTGAACATACCTGCTGTGGAAGGTGGAGTGGGGGATGATGGAGATGTTAAAGGGGAACTCGCCCCAGAGCCTGCTGAATAAAACAACAGTCAAGTAACTACAGCTGTGACACAGCAGTTCAACACAGACAAGACAGATTGCTGGAAGCAGGCCAACTTTATTGACTGAAAATCCAATCCTGCTTCCACATCTTAGGAAATATACTCATTCATAGCAACAGTGGCTTTACAGTACAGAGTATGAGAGAAGCCCCAAAGACATAGGAAATGCACTCAATATTTCTTAGTGGGAAACATTTCTGTTGCTTAGGCTACTGGAGTACATCATACAAATTCTATTCACCTTAAGAGTTGTGCCAATGCATGGGTAGCACCCCATCTCTCCCAAGAGATGATTTTCAGTCAGTTGCTGTACTCCACAAGAAGCTCCTTTTGGACACATTTTAGCCAAACAAATCAACTCTGGTAATCTGTTCATTCCATAGTACCAATCACACCTTTTAACTAAATGAAAATTGGTCAAAGGCTCTGTTGTTTTATAATTTGGCACTGAAGGAGCAATTCATTCATCTTAACACCTTACTATGTAATACAGATCACCAGAAACTCTCCCTAAAAACTGCATTGTTTAATGGCCCAAGTAATGGATGTTGTTGTTATTCAACTCAAATATCAAACAGAATGAAGAGACTGACAATTTTTTTGAGGAATGGGGCATAGAAGAGAGGAGACATTACTTTAAATTAGGCAACTGAAAATATAAAATTGACAATATTCTTAAGCCCTCAGTTTTACTTATTATTAAATACCCACAACAGTGGTACCAGACTTTGGTAGTCAAATATGTAAAGTGTTGGCAATCCCAAATCTTTTCAGAGTGAAAATAACAGTAATAAGAACAAAACTGACATAGCTGTGTAGAAGCAAATTCCTCTCTCTGTAGTTACCTGAGTTATTTGAGTTGCTGTATTTGGCTGAGTGTTCTTCCCCACTTTCATTGGCAGAGCGCTTTGACTTCTTTAAAAGGGAGCAGAGGAAATGGAAGATAGGAGTGAATAACTTCTATGGCAAGAACTGAAATACACACAGATTTGTAACAGCCATCCACTGTATCACACAATGTTTTTCAATTCTCAGCTCCCCTTTCCCCACACCCAGCACATGCTGACGTGGATACAAGAGCAGCAAGGCTGTTTTGTGCTCAAATAACTCTAGCCAGGCCCAGGGAACTCCAGTGCCCCCTGACAACAAGGGAAAGGAAGGAAACTGAGACACTCACACATCCCTCCCCAGGAAAGAAGAGGAATGCAGACAGTGCTGCAGGCTCCAGCACCTCCCCAGGGGGTGGGACAGAGCAGAGCATCTGCATATGAGCTGTTAACCAGGACTGGTCTCATACAGCAACCTCAAACAGGCAGTTCCAATATGCAAGTCAGCTACCACTGTAACTTAAATTTTTAGTAAATCTATTCCCTAGCTAAAGAAGTGAAAACAACCAGGAAGTAATGCAGAAAAACATGGGAAGGAGTAGCGTCGTGTATGTACGGCTAAACCTGTGCATGGTAAACATAACAAAAATAAACACATCTTTTTCTGTGGGAGAAACCTATTTAAAGATTGCTTACTTTTCGTGCCAAGATCTTCCTTTTCTTTTTTTCTTCTTCAGAGCCATGATGAGATTGAGCTCTTGTCAACCTTCTGTGCTGATGAATCTGCAAAATTAAGGAAAAAATAGAAAAAGACCATAGTAAGATCTCAAATGTTTGAAAACAATGTTTGGGGCACAAGAAAACACATTGTAGTCACTTTGGATGTTTGGATTTCCTTTTTTGTTTCTAGTTTTTCCTTTACTGTTTCTGGTAGAGGATGGAGACTTGTACTGAAGTTAAAATGATCCTCTAACTTGGAAGCCACTATCTGTGAAACTGCACCTCTTAAAATAGTGAAATGCCATACAGTTAACAGCTGTGATACAACTCCTCATATTGCATTTTTGGGAAAGCAAATCTGCTGGTGAAAGCCTTTATTACTCAAAAGCACTTTTGAGTAAAAAATCATTTTCTGCATGTAAAAGTGATAAGAGGAGACGAAATGTCTGTAGGAAATAAAGAAATGTAGACATTACCAATTTCTGTTCTTCTGTTAATCGCTTTTCTATGCATTCCTTGGAGATTTTCAATGCCTCTTTTAGCTTAGTAGGAATCTAATAGAGAATGGGGAACAAAATCATAGCACAAAATGTGATAAAGGAAAGCACAACTTCACTGATCAAAACTCACCATACATCTGATGACATTTCTCATCTAAAGCCCCAAGATGTGACACTATTCCTTTAGTGAAGCAGAAAAGAAGACTCTAGATGCATGTTTTTCTACTCCAAATATAGCAAGGACAAAGAAACACCAAACCCTGGAAGGGATACTCTAAAGGCAAGGACAGATAACTACTCTGAGACTCCAGTCACATCCTCAAATTTCTACGAGACTGACAACACAAGACACAGGGCACAAATCCTCCAGGAGAAGAACACTGGGGCAGCTCCCCAGTGAGACCAGATGTGCCCCTGAAATGCCCCAATGCTGGAGCTGGCAGCAAGGTGCTGATGGTCTCAGGTAGCAAAACTGGCTTCCACAAGTGCTTGCAATGTGTTTCCTCTCCCTGCAAGGACCTGCAGGGCTCAGAGGCTCTGCTCAGCCAGAGCATCACCATCAGTCACACAAATGGGCCCCAGTTCAGCAGCTGCCCTTCAACACCCCTGGGTCACATCGTGCTCCCCTCTAAGGGAGGGGACAACGTTCCCAGGGACAGTTCTCAGGGACAGGTGGCAAAGGAATGCAAACACTGATGGCAACAGCCATAGAGGCAAATAAAGCCAGCTCTCCTCAACCCCCTCTGTCAATCAATAGGTAACTACCCACATCCTGGCACTTCCACAAACACCAGCAAATCAGTGTTGAACTCTACCTTAAACTGTGGTTTCTCGGAGTTTGTTAGCAGGACATCACTGAATAATCTGAGAGTTGATAAAGAAAAAGAAAAAGAGGAATATTATTCCCAAGAGACAGGCAAAAGCAGAATGAGAATACCATTGGTACTGTTCACTTAAACCCCTCTTTCTCCTTTTGCTTCTCTGTCCTCAACCCTTGGCCACAGATTTCTATGTACTGCTTTTTATTTTCTAAGCACTGCTGTAAGATTAGCAGCACCCAACCCTCAGAATGTAGCCACTACTTATGGCTGAGAAAACTGGTTTGTGTGAGCTATTTTGAAAGTGGATAGAACACGTACAGTTATCAAAGGCAGCGAAAGGTTCCCCCCAAAAAGAATACCTTTTCCTTAAAAGTATATGGATTCTTTATTAAAAAAAATAAATCCAGGGATTTTGTTTTAAATTTCACCTAAACAAAATCATTGCTCTTGTTAAAAAACTTCTCTTAGCACAACCCTTGTCTTAGAATTAACAAGGAACATGTGAAAGATAAGTGAACTTAACATTTGAAAATATCTGCATTCTTGTCTGTCCTCTACAAAAGGCAACTAAAGCAAATATTGTAATATTTTTGCTCTCCCCTCTATGGTATCAGCAGAAACACCATAAATGATTAATCCTTTTCCATTCAAAGCAAAGACACTAGAGGGCAATGGTAGTCTGAAAATAAACTGGTTAATCCATTTCAAGATACTTTGTGCTGGAGAACATACTAGAAAACTATCACAGAGAGACCTCAAACCTGGCTCCAAGATAAATATTTCTGAGTTGCTGTTCACAATGGAAAATTATCACAGGCTATACTAGAGAAAATAAATTCACATCTAGAATCAAGTTAATTCAGGAGAATGCAAAATTCAGAAATAAGGAAATTTCAAAATACTTCAAAAGTTCATCCTTGCTTACAGGACTTTCTGACCTTTTCAGATTACATGTTCTTCTAGTTATAATAAATATGTATTTACATTATATTAATTGCTTTAAATTACATTAATTGCATTACATATCTGTGTAGAACACTTTTGTAAAGAGTACTGGTATGAAAATATCTAACATCAAATGCAGCTGAGCATAGACTGTTTATTCAACATCTTTAAACACCTGTATATTTCTGTATTCACAGACTTTTCCTATAGTGTTTCCACCCTGCTTAGATTTTTCTCTTTACCTCGCACCTTAAAAAGCAGAGGAGGGGAGGAGAAGAAGGAATTGAAGGCTGCAGTGACTCTTCCCAAGAAGACTGAAGGCTGCAGTGACTCTTCCCAAGAAATCTGAACCTCAGAGCAGGCTCTAAATGCACTGCAATCTGTGCTGTGAGATCAGACCCAGATTTAGGTATGGACAATCTGCCATTGAGGAGGCCCCAGCTACAGCATCACACATGAAGAAATGATAAAAGAACCTCCCACCAGAACTGTGGTTCCATGCTCAGCATGCTGGTGACATGCCACAGCATGGGGACAGCAATTTCCTGGAATGCTGTGCCCTAACAGCAGGCAGGGTGGCACTGCAGACAGGAGTGGTCCCCACTCAGTGGCACACAGACAGTGCTCCCTTTCTGCACCCTGGCCTTGTCCCCATGCCTGCCCTCATCCCTTCACTGCAAACTTGAAGGGCAGCCTGTAAGGAAATTTATTCTGTCTATGCTTCAGAGAATCCCTAAGTCAGCCCTGCAAGAAAACAGACAGAACTTCCACACTACATTTCAGACCCAGAGCAGGTCTAAATGTCACTGCTGAGGAAAGCAAGAGATGTATTTTGCTAGTCCTAAGTGAACTGATAGCAAAACCTTCTGAAGTAGGTCTGAAGGAAACATGCAAAAAGACTCCTTTTTCTAAATCCTTTAAATCAATCTCTACATTATCTCAATCATGCTTGCATTACTTGAATGGGTGGATTAATTCAAACCATAAATAAATAAATAAAGTGCATATGTAACAGCTCCAGCACACCAAGAGGCAAAGGAACGTTAAACACACACATGAACAAGGGATGGGTTCTATAAAGTCTATTAAGCTTCACTTGGGACACTTCCCTCAGAGATGGAGGGGCAAATCTTTCTAAAGAGGAACAAGAGCAGAAAGTTTCTTCCTCCTAAAATAATAAAAAATATTGCTATGAATATAAAACAAGTCAAACAGGACTTACGGCATCTGTAAGAGCCGTGAGACTGTTGGCATCCCATTCTTCAGAGCTTCACACGTCAGAATGGACTCCAACACTGACACTACCAAAGAAAGAGTAAGAATGAACACATTTTTGCACAGCAGGATAGCAAATTACTTAGAATGAACGTCTGGCACTGCTGTGTGATGCATCAACCAAGCAGTGATGAGGCTCTGTGGCATGTGGTTTTTATTATAGCATTACTATTACACATAGAAGATTTCAAGAATGTTAGACATGAGGCAAGGGAACCCAGGCATCTCATTACTTGCTAAACACTACCTTATCACTCTAACTAAACTAAAAAAGTTTATTCATACACTACATGCATTTGATGAAGAACACGTTTTCCATTTGAACAAATTACTAACTCTTTCTGGTCACAGGGTGCAAGGATCTCAGGCTGCTATTTCACAACACTTCATCTTTGGTAAAGTCTACGAGTGTACCCAGGCAGCTGTGACTGAGATGTTCTGCACTGCATACTAACCAACAAACACTGATGGAGCAGGGGGGAAGCTCTCCACTGGAATCGTGTCTGGAGGTCTCCCATAGGTCATTTCATACAGTAGGTGTCCAAAGCAATGGACATCAACACCCTCTAAAGTCTGTGGGGGAACAAAGAAAAAGAACCACACCTTGTTAGTTCTTCACAACTGGTTAACCCAGTAATCTTGCATGTGAAGACAGAAAAGAGGAACCATTAAGGCAGTTCCTAACCACAACCATTTCCCTGCATAACTGTAGCTCAGATGAAATCTTCATGCTACAAGCTACAGCAGCCTCTGTTGTCTTTTTGTACAAGATGGTACAAATGGGAGAGCAGTGTAGTCATGCTCTGTAAAAATGTGTGAAGTAGTAAACTCTTCACAAAGCAGTTTAGACATCTACACAGCAACAGAAGTCCCAACCAAGCACACTTTCCTAGCTAAGTCAAACAGCAAAGAATGAGATTCATAAAATGATCAGCTGTCACTTTACAGGGAAGTAGATAAAAAGATGGTGAAAAATGCATACCAGTCAAACCTAGGAGAGTCTCTTTTGCTCCTCCCTACGCTTGTACAAGCTGTACATACATGCTGATCTCCCAGACAGTATATTTCCAACATTTCTGAATCATGTTTAAGCAGAAGTAAGAGGCTTTGATGGCACTAACAGATACGGACTAACCATGAACTTGTGATCATTTCTTTGACAACACAGAACTTGTTTAGCAAGGTCAGCAAGCTGCACATGATGCTGCACAGAATTTATTACAATGAGAGCCTAAAGGCAGGGAATAATGTTGCTGCAACAAGGCACATTTGTTTTCATATTTTTGCAGTTAGATAAATATTTTGCTTTGCAAGCCTGCAGTCAAACAGACACCCCTCAAACAAATAAAAATAACCTTTGAATAGCTAGAATCTGCAAGCATCTGATCAATTTTCACAGTCTCCAAGGACAAGGCTGATTATTGCTCCCAGCTAAGCACAAGTAAATAGCTGTGCTCACTGTACAGACATACAAGTGAAACCGTAGTAGACAATATGCAAATTCCTATGAAATACAGACCAGAGTGGAAAGAGATCTTAAAACAATTGCACTTTTATTTCTATTTGTGCTGGCATAAAAACACTCACCTGCACTCCCCCTCTACCTGCTTACCTTTGGCCTCAGCCTCACTCCAGTGTGCTGCAACAGAACTGCTGTGCAGTGATTTGGAGGAAGCAAAAAGCAATTTGATGGAGTAAAGCTCAGATTAAAAAAAGGGGCTTGAGAGAGGTTTTTTCATTCTAGTCAGTTCTCCACAACCAAAGGTTGAGAATAAAGATTTGCATGAATTCCTTGTCTGAACCTTACATTAATTTTCCGAAACTGTGAAAAGTACGATCGATAAAATGATGGAAGTCCCAACAAGGAATTTTCTAGATCCAGTAACTTGCAGGTATCCCCATCCAGCATCACATTGGCAGAGTGAAGATGGCCATAAGGAAATCCTTTCTCATGGAGGAATTTTAATACCTGAAAGAATTTGAATAGAAAAGCACTATCACAAGATGGTCTGATGATTTCAAGATTGTAAGATCATCACTTAAATGCTCCAATACTAAAGCAGACACATAATACATGAGGCCCCAGCTTGGAATGCTCACTCAACTTGATCTTCTAACTACATCCTCTTTGGCTGACTATTCATTCCCATTTCACTAGTAGAACCTTTCACAAAATAAATATTTGATGCTGATCCTCAAAGCAGACTTATGGACACCTCCCAAAGAGATCTGGAAACTAAAATTTAAAATTCTACTGAATATGATAGTTTGAGTAAAAAAAAAATTTAAAGACACACTAACAAGCATTGATTTATGGCACATGTTCTGTAGGCTATGAGGTACTTCTTTCCCTTTTTACACAAGGAATAGACTATATTATCACCTCTCTCCCATTTAAGCTCTACACATACCAACTGCATTTTTTGGGGGGGGTCATAAATGGTCTCACACAAATATATCTAAATTCTACTCAGCAGCATATCTCAATTTGCATTTAGCTTTGAACTCTGCTGATGATATAAAGCTTGTGTACTCAAAGGTTTGTCCACTTTCTGTAGTTAGACCAGCTGGCCTCCAAAATAATAAATCAAAAAAGCTGGTAAATAAAGAAAAAAAAATACCTCTAATATTTGCCTTCCATATGTTTTTATTTGCTGAAGTTCAAGACCTTGAATTTTTTTAGGATTGCAATACTTCTTCAGGAATGGGTCTTTTGGCTTTGCCTTTAAAAGAAACACACAAATCAAGTACTATGGCCAGAAAAGTCATTATTTGTTTTAGTTTGCTTAGCAATTGATGGCAAACACTTTTATAAAAAACATGTATGGCCATTCCAGCATATGATCTGCCATTTGACTTGGGGATAGGGGGAAGATGTTACCTTATAAATGAGGTCCTTTAGTGTCCCTTTTTCACTGAATGGTCTTATAACCAGTGCTGAAGATTCGTTGGCAATGGCAAAAGTGATTTTGTAAATATAGGGATGCTACCAAAAGAAGAAACTGTAGGTAAATTTCAGATGATAGATTTTTAAATCATTTGTGTTCAATTCACAAGTAAAAAAATATCAGTCTGAATTATGTATTTAAAGTAGTAAATTGGATTCTGTCAGTGACAAGGAATAACTCAAATTATTCAGTCTTAACCTGGAGTACATGCAAAGAAAACTTCACAAATACATTATTCAATTAACATATAAATTAAAAACAAAAAAAAACTGTTTCAGCCAGTCTTTCACATGCTTAACAGCCTTAAACAGAGACTTCAGAGACTCCTTTTGGAGTCAAATGCCAGTTTTTCAGGCAGAGATGTCTACTGGATTTATAATGTGGTATTTCACAGGAGCTTAAATAGTACACCCTCCATTGCAGCTCTATTAAGATGCTCCTGTCTTGAGTCCAAAGAACTGAAAAAATAACAATACTCGTTCCACTGCCTCATCCACTGCTGCCTGAGAGTATCCCAGCTCATGGATTAGCAATTACACTTAAACAACACTATCCTAACAGCCTGAAGGTGTTGAGGAGATTATATAAAAGCTCATGATCTCACAGTACTGCACAAGAAGAAAAAAAATCAAATCAACCACAACACTGAATCTCCTTTAATAATCCTGAAGGATTATTACTTGTGCTGAGAACATGTTACCTCATAGTATATGAGAAATTTAATTAAAAGGTTTGCAAACCTTTAATGAAAGCAACTCTAAAATTACAAACTATGCCAACTAGGCTACATGTGCTTTTCCAAGATCAGTCCTTGACACACACTTTCATGCTAGCAAAATTTTAAAATCTTCAGTACTCACAGAACAGGAAGAAAGAAGTTTCACAGCATACTGTAAGTCTCTGTCAGACAAGTATTTATCAGGGCCAAGATCAGCCTGGAAGTAAACAGGATAAGAATGGCATTATAATACATGTTGCATTCCATACAGAAGATGTGATCAGTGTTCTACCTTGGCATATTAGGACACATGTCTGAAGGTATATTTTGAAGAGCAAGCAAGAAAAATACACATACAAAATGAAACATGAGGAGGCTGCATAAGGCCATACAAACATCCTGACCATAAATATTACTGCTTCTTTTCTCCCACAGACCTGACATGCATTGCTACCACAGAATGAACTTTGCCAACACTAAACTGGGGGACTGTGTACATTAGGAACTGATAAGGCACCTTCTTCCTCTGCAGCAAGATAAACTTCCCTCCTCCCACAGGCTTTAGTGACCTCTGCTCTCCAGTGAAGTCTCACAATCAGCTGTGCTCATACAACTAACAGGGCAGCACATTTCAGCACAGGAGCAAAAGCAACTCTCATTAAGGGACCAATTCATGTCCCCCTCACTTATTAGTTTGTCAGTACAACTAAAGGTCTGAATAGGAAAACTCATGACTTTAAAAAGGTTCACCTCATTATTTTCAGTGAGCACATTTATATTATGGTCAACAGCCACATCATTACAAGTAAAGAAACCTGAGGTGCAGGTTTGGGAACAAATGACCAGGCACAGAAACTTCCAAACTGGATTTGCCACCAAAGGAAAGAAATACAAGAAATTCCACACAACACATCCACCTAAGGGCTTCCAAAGCTCTCTCAAAGCCTGAGCTCTTCAATGTCTCTCTCCCCATCACTCACACATGATAATCAAAATCAAACTTTAAGTGAAACTGAGAAAGACTTAAGAATTAAATTAAAGCATAGATACCCAGCTTAACACTAGCCGTTCCTTTGGTTGATTCTTAATTTTCATTAAGAAATATTTCTTACGTATTCGCCAACCTACAAAAAATAGTAAAGAAAAAAGTCAGCAGGGACTTTAATTAAACACTGCTAAATCACACAGCTTTCAGGTAGGACAAGGTCTGTAAGCAAAGACAGTATTGGAACCTTAGGACAACTCTCATAATTGGGAAAAAAATCAGAGAAGTTTTCATGCACACATGGCCTTCTTACCTATATCTTTTAATGGTTCAACTACTTCCCACTTTGGCTCTGATCGGAAGAACATTGAAACATGCTGTAAGGCAATTTCTGGAAAGAAAAAAAAGAGAAAGAGGGAAAAAATAAGGAAAAAATTTAAATGTTTTTAAGACACTATATAATGTAATTATCCACATATAAGCTAAGGTCCAATGCCAGAAGGAAGCCTTCAGGAATTCAGACTAAAAGTCAGCAAAATCAATTCAAGAGGAAATCAGATAAAAACACAGTTAGAAAGTATTTGCATTTTTAACCTGGTAACTCAAATCCAGAGAGAAAACAGAGAAAGCACTGCTTGGAATACTTAGCCTACAATCTCCATTCTATCTGTACTGGATCTACATTTCCAAGTCTAAATCACAGCTCAGATTTCCCACACTAGGTGTACACAACATTAGAACACCAAATGTTTCTGATGCATCTGTAAAAGTGCTTTTATCTCTTTGACATCCATCTATGTTGCTATTACTAAGTGTAGTTTATGTAAACTAATTAGTTCTGTTTCACTACAGGTTATTGTGCCCTTTTCTGTGCAGGCAGAGGTACTTGGCCAGCTATCATGGGACCTCATATATTTTGAGGGCCAAGGGGGAGGACACCCATCTGGTTAGTGAATTCTCCCACAGCTGGGAACACAACTGGTTTATTCATGAAGTGACTTGAGGGGAAATCTCAATGAGAACTGGGGGGGAGAAAGGGAATCATGCCAAGGGAATCATGGCATAGAAACACAGCAAAAAGTAAGGATGTGATGATCCCTCTGCATTGTATCTTCTTTCTTCAGAAATCTGCTAGGAAAAAATGTGTAATAAATATAATCTCTCTGCTCCAGTATTTGGGAAATGACAAACTGATGGCATCTCTAAAGACCACAAGCAATGACGTGTGTCACCAGCTTTCCAGCAACTTGCAGGAAAAACAATCTTGATGAAAGTGCTCAAAATTAACACAGACATCACAACACCTCCTTGAGAATTTAAACTGCTTGCTCAGCATTAGCCAGACAAACTGCATCCTTAAAGAGTTACTAATAATTTACAACTCCTGCAAGCTTATCATACTGGGAAATGTTCTTTGCACTTTGAAGCTGAAGACACAAGAAAGTTACATAAAGGGAGGGAAAAAAGACAAGTGAAAAGGAAGCGGTGAGTTCCTGCTTCAGCAGGCTCTGCTTCTAAGAAAACAAGCTTTGCATTTTGCAAAGAGTTGGTTTGCCTATGAACTAAATTTGTGGAGTGGGTTTCATCACTAGGAGGAAGTTTTTTCTATCTGTAAGACAAATATTTATTGATATCCAATGGCTGAAGCTGCAGTAAGACAAATTCAAATAAACAGTTAGCAATGAAGAAACTGATCCCCGGGATATAATTTTAAGGAATGCAGTGACTTTCCAGTATCTGTGGGAAGAGAGTATCTGGCTTAGTCTAGCCTTGAAAAAGTACTCAACCTAGCTCAATCAACTAGTTCTAAATTAGATCACACCCCAAAGCAAGGGTAGGAGCTGGGCAAGATAACCACAATTGTTGAAAGATTCAGTGCTCAGAAAATGGGCTGTTTTAACAGAACACTAAGCTAACAAACTTAACTCCACCTTACACTCTGACAGAAAAATTATTTCCCAAGAGCAACTCTTTTCATTTATTATGAATTATGAAAAGTAGATGTCACTCTCACCAACCCCCCTCCTCCAAGTTCTGCTTATACAGATCTTGACCCTCTTCACTCCTCTGTGAAATAATTCAAATATTTATATTTGACAATCCCAGCAGGATCCATGCACAGAGCTGGAGAAGCATTATCACAAATAATCACAGGCACAGTAGGATAATTTTCAAGATTGCTCCCCCCATGCTTCAGTGTAGATCCTGGCCAGCATTCACAGAAGATACAGAGCACATGCTGAAGTCAAAGTGAAACACAGTTTTGTATTTTCGACTTACCAGTGTAATTTACAGAATAGCTGTTTGGGTCCAAGAATTTCTTTACCAGTTCACAGTTAGACAGTATGTGATGGGCAGTAATCACATCCAGGTAGGCCTGGAGTCCCTTCTGTCTTTCAGCAATGAATTCACGCTCCATATTTCCAATCAACTTTTTTGGAGGAAGAGGTAGACTTAGAGTTGAGATCTTAAAAAGAGAGGAAAAATTACTAACCTTGCTTGCAAAATGCCTCAAGGATATAAAACTAGCAACCCAGAAAGCAAAAGTTTCTCAGCAGCAAGCTGGATAACTCTTTGTACTGTGTATGTACAAGCTTTTCTATTTTTCCTAGCGCTGTTATCAGAGTCAGATGACAGCTCACATCCCACTGTGAAGAGATTATTAAGTGGAACAACACTGAAAATACAAGGAGACAAATTTTTGCTAGTGAGTCATACATTTAAGATCGCTACCCAAAACTTTCAGATACTTAATAGCTACAATTTTCAGCCAGATTCTTTCTAAGATGTTCTTCTGCCACAGCACAAAAACAATTAACACCTTACCATTTTTTCTGGGTAAGATTTATGCTTTCTTATTTCATCAAGTGCAGATTAGTAACTTTCATCTGCCTCTATGTATAAATATGTGATTTCAAATACAGTGCAGATTTCCATTTTATCTTCTGATTTTGTTCCTGTACATTTTTTAAACATCTATATATCTTTCAACCCAGGAACAGCTGCAATCTACCAAGGGATGTATACTAATTGCATTATACTGACACAAGAGATCCAAAACATAAGGGAAAAAAATCAGAGGAATCCTTCAAAATAGGACAATGAAAAAAATTCAAAGCCTTGTGTAAATCAGATCAAAGAGATCATCTTTAGTGTTTAGATTCAATTACGTCATGTGAATTGCCAGGACACATTTTTCATGTTGTTAACACATCGTTGTCCTGCAGATCAAAGCACCTGCCTTGGGTAAGCTGAATCCCCCTGGGAGTTATCTTTAAAACTTGCATGTTGCAGGAATCAATTACACCAGATGCAATAACCTCATTTCTAAAGCAGAGTTCACCAGGGAGAAGACTGGGATTTCTGGTGTTTTAACAACTTTCATTTTAACTACTGGAAAAAGTGGATTAGTTCAACAAACTGGGGCAGAAGGAGCATTCCCCTTCCTTTCTACTTCCTTCATGTGAACACAGGAGTTGTCCTCTGCTAACTTTACCACATCTCCTACTTTTCGTTTTCTGACTTCAAATTATGGACTGAAAAAGAACTATGTCTGAATTACAGAAACTATTAATAAAAACCAGAAAAAAATCCAAAAGCAACCATATATTACTTACAGCCAGAATTCACCAAATTAGTTTTAGCACCAGAGGCAAACAGAACTCTCTTTTGGCAGGCCATTCATTTCAATTAAAAACTGAGTGTCTAAACAAGAGCTGAGTCCTTTTCTAGAATTACTCACTTTAAAAGCATGTCAAATCTTCATCACCTTTACCTTCTTGACCTGACAGCTAGCTGCCATCAGAGAGAAACTGACTGTAATTCACAGGTTTTCCAACCACTATCATTTGTTTTAAACTTCTAATTCAGACTTCTACTATTTTTCAACAGAAAGTAACATTCAGGCCCAGGTTTTTGTAGCAATCTGCCAAAACACACAGGACAGCACAGCAAGAGCACTCCAGCACAGGAGAACACCTCACTGAGGGCCTGACCTTGCAAAGACCTCACAGGCTTTCAGACACCACTTCTCAGTGGCCCCAGCTCACCACTGGAGCCAGGACGGGCTTGCCAGGGAAGAACCTGGGAATTAACATTCTTATCTGCAAACCACAGCCTGCTCAGGAATGTCTGTTCAAAAGCTGCAATAAAATGCTTCACAAAAGCCAGATATCTTGCTGTGAATTCCAGTACTTCCAGTACCAGCACTTCACTTGACAAAACAGAAGAATGATCTCCACTGATCTCTGTCAGATAAGTAAAGAGGGAAAAATGCAGAACCGACTGGAAGAAGCTTTTCAATCTGGCACAACTGAGAGTTCAAGGGAACCTGTCTTGAAACTTTCTGATACAAATCAGGGTCAATATATACAGTTCATTTTTTTCCCAAGGTATTTGGCATGACTGCATTCTTTTGCCTAGACAATTTTTAAATTGTCAATCCTTACTGTACGTAGCACTAGATTAAGAACAGAAAATTTGCATTCCAACTCAACTGTAACTGTGCTCAAACACATCCACATAAACATAGAGAGGTCAAGTATGCCACAAAAACTTGGAGAACTTGGGCTTTACACTCAAAAGAAGCTCCAGCAGTTCTTCCAGCAGATCTTTAGCTTTGAAGGAAAAAGATTAGGGTTTGGTATCTTCTTATTTGTTTTGAGTTTTTTTTGTTTACTCTAATTTCAGTATACACAAGATGAGAGCTTAAAGCGTTTTAAAACATGTCACGGGATCTGAATATTGTGATGGAATATTGTTGCTTAGAGTTTTGGATGGAAACATCTGAGAAGTGTTTCATTATCTTAACAGATGAGGAAAGTTCAGCTCCAGCATCACAAAGAGTAATTATAAAAATTCTGAAACAGTGGGAGAAAAGAGCCACTGGAGGAGACCAACTGCTAAAGTCCATGGCCTGCTAATTTAGCCAACCTCTTATATCCTCCCATTAAAGTTAGACGTACATTTTGATAATTCTTTTTAACGTTTTCCAGTCATCCAAGCAGCTGACATTTTATTCTGGATCTTAGTCTCTCTTGTTTCCAATTTCCCCTTTGTCCCACTCTGCAAAGTTGCTCTTAGACAATTTCCTGGACCCTCCACTTTTATCATTCACTTCTATTTCAGATAAAAAGGCTTTTCCTTTCTAAACTCCATCATACATAACCTATTTACCTTCACTTTATAGTTAGGCCTAACTTTGCAGTACCTGTCATTTCTGGATTTTAACTCTTAAAGGTCCATTGCCTTCTCTACTAAAGCTGCCTCATTTGAAAGGTAAATGAGAAGGCAACAAAGCCTTTTCATGCCCCAACACACTCTGTTCCCCCATGGTTAAGAGCAGCTTGTTATATATAGGTAGCTGCAAAGTGAACTCTTCCTTCTTTTTAAAACTTGCACAAATTTTTTTTCTCTGTGATATCTATCAAAACTATGGTTAGACCACAATGACCCCAAGGTACTCTGGGATGACTAGTACCAACTCAACTCCTTGTGTTCCCATGGGTGTTTGTCTGATTTTAGAACTTGGATGTCTCTGGTGCAGGAGACACCTCTGTATTGCATTTATTCAGCACATCACAGAGAAGGTTTCTAGGTCATGATAAAAGTTCCTACATGCTGCTGCACATTTAACAGAGTAATTCCACAAGGCAACCATGCTGCATCTGTTGAATTATGACTGATTTGCCCTGATCCACCTGCAGCAGAGGAAGCAGTTACAGCGGGCTCTCAGAGCACACAAATCAACATCCTTATAGGGTTTTGCTCATCAAGGTTCATCAAACAGATAGTTGATTTGATTTGGGGAGGAGGAGGGAAGTGGAAGCAGTATTAAGCTCTTGAATTCATGAAACACTTAACAAGGGAAAAATTTTAAAGTCACAAAAATCTATCCTCAAATCGTGTCATTCGCTTTTTATCCTGTTTGTCCAGTATGGAAATCTCAAGTAAGGAGTTTGTCTCCTGTACTTGTTAATCACTGCTGCTTCCCCCCAACACGCCCCGTTCCCAAACACACTCACACTTCTGCATTTTCCCACACAAACTAAAAAGAAATAATTGTCCTAAAAAGCAGAAGAAAACACACAGTAAGTCCAGTGTCTGACCAAGGAACACTCCTCAGTGACACAGAAAACCATCACATGAGAAGCAGCATCTGGTAGTGCTTTTAGACGAATATAAATAATGAGACACATAGCACTTCAATGCTGAATTTATAAGGTTGGTATGTGCCTTGGCTTTCTCCAAATCAAAGGAGGAACAAATAAAAACACATAAAACCGGAACAAGTCACAGGACTGAAGGGAAAGATTCAGCATCTGCCAATTTCCTCCATTTCTATATAAATTGATCCTGCTGATACTAAAATTCAAAATTTACATGAGAAAACTTAAAGATGAAAAAGTACATATTCATGTTACATTTGAAGTCACAGTTTAAAGCTCTTTACAGCTAGGTAAATTCTCTTTTCTTTCACCACAATATATAAAAATACCACAAGACAAAAATATCACAATTCTGAATATATTCTTCTAACAACATTTTTTATTCATATATGAAGAGTGAAAATTACCTGCAGGCTGTTATTCAACAGGTCAAAGTCACTATATCGCCTCACAATCTGTAAAATAAAATACAAAGTTCAGGAAACAAATTACTTTTTCCATTAGCATTTTACTTCTCAAAATCCCATCAGAAAAAATTAATTCCCATTTACAATCATCTTCTTTTGCAATTTTTGTACAAATGCCTAACTGCTGGATTTATGTCACATTGCCAGAGAGCAAAAAAGAGTTTTTAATCACAGCTTGATCAGACAGAAAATGCATTTCTAAAAATTATCTTAAAACAGTACTTGTGAGCAAAGTTGTCTGCAAACAAGGCATTTTTGCCATATTAGATGTGACAACTTTTCACACTCATCTTCATTACTACTTCTTGGTTTCATTGGTCTCGTATAAGCAGAGCTGTGATTTTAGCATTGAGAAAGGCAAACTGGAATTTGAGATTTTAAATTTATGGTTGTACCAACACACAGTAGAAACACATGACAGGCATTTTTCCAGGAATATTCAGAATTGCAGCAGACAACATGCCTTCTGTAGCTGGCAGCAATACTGTTTTTCTCTTAGTTTTGACCAAAAGAATTCAAGCACTTCATGTTCTCCATTTCAAATCAACATTTCTCTTTCCAGATCAAA
Source organism: Chloebia gouldiae (assembly GCA_003676055.1). NCBI lineage: Eukaryota > Metazoa > Chordata > Aves > Passeriformes > Passeridae > Chloebia > Chloebia gouldiae. Next base: position 7,084,263 of record QUSF01000032.1, on the reverse strand, counting down.
TTTTAAATGCTAACAATAGGCAATTTTCAAACTTTTCCTAAAAAAAGAATCCTGGTTACATGAACTACAACTTAAGAAATTACCTGCCAACTGTTTTCTGTTGAAACTCCTCTCTGGACACGGATTATGTACTCCTAATAAAAAAAAAACAAAACCATTAGAAATGAGAACTAATGAGCTGAAGAAATATTAGGCACTTCTTCAAATAAGACAACTAACATTCAAATGCAGAACATTCAGATCCAGCACCTTGGGGAAGGTCAGAGCTGGGTTTGCTCAGACCCATCCCTAACAGTTGTTCTGTTCTGCTTTCCCAGCACATAAGACAAGGAGAGTTCCAGGAGCTTGCACACCTGTGGGGCACTCAAGTGGTTTCATTTTGTCACAGAAAAAAGAGAGCAAAAGCATCTCAGCACACATCTCTACCCACAACAGCTGAAGAAACCTCTTTCTTTTCACCTTCAATATCTAACAAGCACCCCCAGGAATTACTGCCACCACCATAACAAAGTAAAATGCAAGTAAATACCTACACCAAAAGTGTCTATTTTCAGAAAGTCAGCCTAACATGGCTCCTCCATATGCTTTCCTCTTACCCATTTGAAATTGTAATTATGGTATCTTCCTGCAAAACAAGAAGCCCAAATCCTCAAAACTAGTAACATAAATACACAGAGCTGATAACATTTAACCAGAGTAATTATCTTTGGAAACTATGTGACAGAAATCAATTAATGGGACACCTGGAAACCCATATTCACCTCTAATGTGGGCTTCCTTGTTTTGTGACCATTACTGCATTTTGGGAAGAGGCCACTTCACACACAGACAAAAAATTGCAGCAATTGCTTATTCATCAAGTCTCAAAGGAACATTGGCTGTTTCTCTGAAAAACCACACCAGTGATGATTCACCATGTGCAGTCATTCATCTTTTCTAGGATTTTGGAAGAAGCTGAGTTATTGCTCAATCTCTTGTAGCATTTGCTCTTTATCCAGTGATTGTCATTTTCTATTGAGGCCCAAGAAAATGCTTCAAGACAGGCACAACACAAATCCATTAAACAACCATCAAAGCATCTTACTGCACACAACCACACTGGACAACACAGCTCTTCTAGAGAGCCTCGTGATACACAACTTGGGACACAGAGCTTATTCTCACTGTAAGATTATCTATAAAAAAAAAAACATATTTGGGCCACAACTATTTTTCCCCACATCTTTTTTTATTTTTCCTACATTTTTCTCATCCCATCCATATCTGCTTTTGTGGCCTAACGCACTAATCAAGTCCCTTTTTTATATCACAGGGTTTGCAACTGGAAAGAGAAGACCAAACACTCTCCAGGTGAGGCCATTAGTTCTGTCTGTAAGGAAGAGCAAAGTCCCCACCACACACTCTCCATCAGCACTGACCACAATGAATTATTGTCCAACTCAGCACTATCCTGTCAATACAACTAATGAAAAAGCCTAAATGATCTTGTGAGTTCGTGGAGGATTTTTTTCCCCAAAGCTGGTAATAAGATTGAAAGTCAAAGAACAGCAATAGTAGAAAAGCCAGGATAAGAAATACAATCCCATTCTCAGTATCTGCCATGGCTACACATAATCAGCAGACCACAGAATGCAGAGTTCCAGTGACAAGTTGATACTTCCTATTGCCTCTGTGTGGCAACAAGCTTGTCGTGGGATTATAATTAGCACACTGATATATGCTTCCCATAGGACCAGAGAAGAGCTTTCAACTCTTCAAGTCTAAATGCACAAATGCCTTTATTACTCTGCCAACTTCTGTTTTACTTAGGAAAATAAACCTGAATTACAACAGTCTTCTTCTGAGACAACCTGATAGTGGGACTGAGACTGTGCCCATAGGAAATAAATGAAAGCATAAGGAAAACAGAGGCACACACAGGATCATTTCTGTTTAGCAGCATCATCAAACATAGGAAAACAGGGTGGAAATGCCTTCAGAAAAAGCTAGTTATTACCAGAGTTCACTCTTGCAAACAATTTTAAGCATCAGCAACCAGGCTCGGGGAGGTCTATGTTAGCTACACTCCTGTGCAAATTCCCATGGCATCTTTCACTCCTACATGAATAGCTCAGAATTTTTCCTATGACTCAGTTTACCAAATAACTTCAAAGGAGCCCTAACAGCTGCTGGTTGGGAAAGAAAGGTTTCAGCTTGCAGCAGAGAGACAACCTCCCCCTATGCTTTGCCCACGAGCAGCAAGGTCACTGTCAGCAGGAGCCTCCAACAGGACAGGCCACAAAACCATTCCTAAAACAACCTCCCTGGCTCCCTCCACGCAGGCAAGGTTTGTACATCCGCTGCTCTTCCTACCACTACTGCCAAACCACTTCATGACACAACCTTGATATTCCTGCAGCAACTCAAAATACATTTTCAAAGATGCCAAGCAAAGCAGTTTTACCTCTGGGATCATTTCCTGGCTGCTCCAATTAGTCAAAAAAAGCTGAAATGGGTGCTGGGAGGAGGAGGTTGGGAGCAGGGAAATAAGTATGACCCCAGTTGCACAGTCATTTCCTAAAATGTTCTTCCTAGTACTACAGGGTTCTGGACAGAGTTTCTGAAAAGGAGTATTTTCCAAATAACCACATGGATCAGTGACAACCACACTGCTGATAACAGTTTCACACTCACTGCGTGGGATTAATGTTATCCTGAATTCACCCATTTTCAGGCAGAGCCAAGATTTAGGTGGTTTAATTTCTTGGGGTTTTTCCTCCCCAAAATTCACCAATATTAGTCCCTGGTGCTCCAGCAATTATTAAAACATTATCATCAGCAACCCAGAGCTGCTCAGCAAAATTTTGTTAACATTCTTGGGGGGAAATTGCACAGCAAAGCACTCCAAATGTTTAACAATTGCTCTTTATCATCATTCCTAGTTTTTGAAACAGGAAGCAAACCGGAAAGAAGGCTTTTGCAGAGACAAAACAGGGGCAAAAAAAGTGGTGAGTTAAGAGATTCTTATAATAAAATATCTCAACAATATTGGGTAATACATTCTGTTTCCCCAAGCAAATAGTCTCTAAATTTCCAGCTCAGGATAGTCAGTCTCTTTTTCTACAGATTTCTGCTTTACATCTGTTTAATCCAACAGGCTTGAAAAGCCAGCCCTTATAAAGATCCAGGTCACCTTCAGGTCACATCAACTAAAAGTTTGAAAGGGCTTTATTTTATAAGCATTAAAGAGAGGAAAGCCTAATTAAGCATGAATACAATCCCTGCTTAAGTAGGCTGGATTGGAACAATTTCTAGTAAGAAGCTCTTTTAAATGTTTATTTAGAAAATCTCCCATGTGAAAAGTAGCAACAACATCAGGAGAGCTGCTCAGCCTCAGAGGCCTCTCTGTTACAGGGCACAGGATTTATTTGCTATTGCACAGCCTGCCATTCAGCCCATCTGAGGTAGAAGCAGCAGCAGTGGCTGGTGCTTCCCCACTTTCTAAACAATGCAGGTGTGTGTCTGTGCTGCACCATTCACACGCTGCATCCCTTCTGTAGTAATGAGTCAGCCATTCACTAAGTGAAAGTTATGAAGTAGGACAACTGCAGGGAAAAAATAGGACGCACATTTACATGTAATGAAACTTAGTGAACACAAAAAGATTTGGAGAGAGATGAGAAATTACAGATTTTCAGTGCTCTGCATCACCATGACCTTCAACAGAAAGTCAAATTACTCACAATTTTTGAGGAAATACTCAGTAGCCAACAAAAATATTCTAATTAGGGTTTACTAAAGTACAATATGGAAACTAATATTTTGACTACAATCTTCACAGGACCTACAAATGCAATACTAACTTAGTAAGATCACCAGTGGAAACCATAAGTTTGGAATATTTAAAATTGTGTGATGAAAGAGCCATCTTTTGTGAGCTCAGGATGGACGAGAGGTGGGAGGTAATCAAGTTTACTGATTAAATCCAGGGGAGGAACTGCATTTCTGAAACAAGTGAACTACGACAGTTCCCTATGTAAAGCCATGTCTAAAAGTAACTTCATGTTTGTTTTTCTCCAAACTGAATGCAGCCTTGAAAAGACTGAATTCCTTGCAGAGCAGATGTGCAAAATCTTTTACAAGCTTTTAAATCCAACTCTAAATTCCTCGAAATATGCGGCTCCATTTTTCTATTTGGAACAATATAGGAAAAATATAAATGCTTTTTCAACATTTTTCTAATCTAACAGCCATGAGTGTCAACATCCATCACTGCTTAAGGAAAACTAAAAAATCTGAAAGACTGTTAGGAGAGGGATTTATTTCAGCTGTTCATTTCCAAATGCCTTTAAGACAACAATGTACTGTATCAAAGCTGTCTGTTTCACTACTTCAATTTCAAAATATGAAACACATGAGAAAGGAAAATTACTTCAGAAAAGAACTGAGAAATGTTAAGAACATGTACAACTCACCAGCAGTTTTACTGATGAACAGACTTGCAGGTATAGTTCTTAATAAGGAAAATGTCAAGATTTTCATGGAAGAAAATAGCATCCTATTTTAAGGCTCTAGAAAGAAACCACTGTTAAATAGTGAAAACAGAGATGAAATATTGCAATATGAGGCAAGTTTAATAGCCAAAATTTATTAAAGCTTTAGTGCTGAAATTGCCTCTGTTGTCAGAACACAACATTTGGCATCAAGATGAGATACTTGCAAATGGCTTAGTATATTGGATGTAATCCTGCTCCTATTGAAGTCAAGGAATGCAATAGCAACAAAACTTCATTTTCTACAAAAAGGCTGGTACACAGACCTACAAAGGGACTGACTCATGGCTATGGAAAGGTGCCCAACACACCCCTGGAAGTTACACAGGCAGTGCTAGAGGCTGAAGCATGAAGAAGGAGAGAAAATGAAGCTGACTGGGCTTGCCCTCGTAATTTCAAATCTATTAGGTGAGATGCCATTGGAATGCACTTGCAATATGAATTTTTTTGGCTTTCAAAATGAAAAGGACTCCATAAACACCACGCTATAGAATTAATTGTATTTAATTGCAAATTCCAACAAAACGCAGACTGCTTGTAACACACTTAACCAGGGAAACAATTTTTGTTTTTGCAAACATAGAAAGGCATCATTTTCCTCTTCCAATTATGACTGGAAATAAATACACAGAAATAAAACCTCAGTGAACAATTTCTTTGTTGCAATGCAAAAACATTGAGATTATGTTGCAGCTCAGATGTACTAAGTCCAGTAAGAACTTCTGAGCTCTTCTGACTTGAAGGAAGTATGCTGAGCCTGTGAGCCTATGAGATAATTTGGCAGTTGGCTCCCTAACAATCTAACAATCTAAAAACCCATTTATGGGTGGCTGACATACTCTTAACTAAGAAAAAGTGCAAATCCTCAAAAGTCCATTTTCAACAGTAGCTTCATCCCTTCTTAGGTTTCTGGAGAATTCAGGTGAGAACATAGTAGTCTCAGGTTTTGTTTTCAGTTTTGTTTTTTTTTCAGTTTCACCTTCAGCCTCAGGAAACAGAAACTCAGCCTGTGCCAAGTACAGCCCTTGATTCAATGCTATGAAGTTTACACTTACCCAGTCTGTTGTACTAAATTTAAATTAACAGAAACTGCTTAGAACAATACACAAGCAAACTATTCATTAGACACAAGCTTTGGTCTTCTGTGTGATATTTCACCATGTCTACAGAGCTTTTCCTGAAATTCTTCACCTTTTCCTTAGCTCTTTTTTCAGAAGACTGGCTATTTTCAGCACCAACAGAAGGTTTATATAACTACTAGTTCAGTTGCCATGTTAAAGTTGCACCTAAACTCAGCCTAAGCCATCTTCATATGAGTGATTTTAAAAGCTATGATCTACAGGAAAAAAGTACAAACCCAAGTTTAAAACAACACTTGCAACACTAAAGAACATTACAAAATCTTAATATATAGAGCTGACAAAAGAATTTTAAAAAATCATGGCTGTCTGCTTAGAACAGGCCTAGTTCTCCAAACATTAGTTTGGGATAAAGGATTTTGTAGACCTACATCTTTTGAAGATACCATTTTGAGGTGGAATGAGGAACAAAACTAAAAAGCATTCAGGTAATGACAATCTATTTTCTTCTGACTATAATTTAACAAAGTAAAATACAGTTTTCAGGCCCCACAAAAACACTTCAACCCTTATTTCTTAGAAGTGCTTCATTCACACACCTCTTCAAAGACAAGGATTTGTTTCTGTGGCTTATTTTGAATCAGGAAAGTTCAAATCAGGGACAGCATCACCCACCAATAAACAAGCTATTCAGACACCAGGGACATAAGATGAAGTATCTGAAATGACAGAATAGTCCACTTATATCAAATAAGAAACCAAGTCTCTATTAATGGCTTCCTGTATTTTGTTATCCCACACTGGCTCTGTATAAACCATCTGCGCTGAACACACTTCAAGCCATCTTTCAGCTATCAACAGGGCTTCTGCAGCAAAACAAACAATTACTAATAGATGTATCTTGGAGACAGATTTTAAATCAAAAGGCACGGTGCTCCAGCATTCTGTTATTAAGAAAAGATCAGAAGCAAACAGTAGAGAATTTTCCAGCACACCCGTTAGTAACAGAATACAGAGATGAAAGACGGGGCTATCGCACTCCCTCAGACATGGTAACACAAGAAGAGTCTGGATTTCAAAAGTTCTTACAACTGATCATTCTAAAATAATTTTGTGACTTTTTCTTTTCTAACCAGTATCATGCAAACCAAAGGAAAGAACACAAAGCGCTATTGTCATTTGCACTAACAAAAAAGCATAATAAGGAAACAAGCTACTAACGAAACATAATCTGGTCTGCTAACCGGGGAGTATTAGGAGTTACACAACTTCTCACAGGACTTGGCACACCCACCTTTCAGCTATTGAAACAGGTAAAAAGCATCACACTTGCCAGGAAATAAACCTCTTCAGTCTTACTTATAAGAGGAGTTGCACCAATTGAGAGCCACAGCCTGCTAGATTCACAAGACCTCCTAGACAATTTCTCATCGGTAACTTCTGTTCAGAGAAAGACTGGAACATCAATAAATGCGAGTTCCTCAGAAAAAAAATAAACCATTTCTTAGGTGTGAATTATTTCTATGAAGAGTATTTAATAAGACAGTCTGTAAATTAGTGTATACCCCACGGTGAACTTGCAGTTATTGTCGTTCAGGTTAAGGGTAGGCAAGGAACCAGGAAGCGATCCACAATGCAGGAATCAGAGCTGTGTAAGGGACATAAGGAAACACTCTCTCCATTTAAAGCAACCTTCCCACTGGAGAACCTGCTGCTGAAACTACCTCTGGCCTCTCCTACAGCATCCCTGCTCTCAGCTAGAGCAGGAATCAGAAATGACAGCCAGTTCTCTGATTCACACTACTGCTTGGTCATACTATAATGAAACCCAGTTTTCGAAGTGGAAAATAACTGCAAACGGGACATTTCAGAATCTGGATCATTACTGCATGCTCAAAGGCAGTTCTTATGGAAGCACTGTGCATGTGTCCTAGGCATCCCAAAAGAATTAATGTGTGACACCCAAGCGTCACACGGCAGGGCTTGTTCTGCCGCCGCTCCCACAGCTCAGGATGGGGCTGGGGGGTCTCTGCGGTTCAGAGCCCCGGCTCGGCCGCACGGCAGGACCCGGAGCAAATGCAGCCCGTTCACGTGTGACTTCATCACAGCCACCGAAACGCGGCAGGCAGAGCCCATCTCTGCTCCAAAGGCTGCACACCCCGAGGAAAGCACAACTGCAGCGACCCGCGGGGCCTGGCGCGGACCCCGCAGAGCCGGCGGTCCCTGCCGGGGAGCTGCCGCCTGCGCCGGGAGCGCCGCGGACGCAGAGGGGCGAGGGAGCCGAGCCAGCAGCGGCAGCGCCGCACCCCACCGGGGGGCTCCGGGGCGCTGCGAGGTGGCGGCCCCGCAGCCTCCGGCACCGCTTCCCCTCGCCCCCAGCCCGCCCCCAGCGCCCGCCGCACCCCCCTCCTCCCGCACCCCGGCCCCGCTGCCGCGGGCTCAGCGCGGCCCCCGCCCGGCCCCGCCGTGCGCCGCCCGGCCCCGCCGACCCCGCGCACCCCCCGGCGCCCCCGTCACCGGCTCCCTCCATTCCCTCCCCCGGCCCGGCCGCTCCCGCCTGCCCCCGCGGCCCGGCCTGCCCCGCTCACCGTGTGCGAGTGCAGGCTCTGGCTCGCCTCGATCTGCGCTGTCAGCGGCACCGTATCGTCCAGCAGCACCTTGCCGGCCGGCGGCTTCTCCATGAAGGCCATAGCTGAGATGGGAGCGGAGAACCGGCGCCCGCCAAGCCGCTTCCCGGGGCAGCTCCCGGCGCGGCCGCCGCTGTCAACACGGCAGCGCCGCCGCCGCCGCGGGGCCTCAGCGCCGCCGCCCGCCGCTCCGCCGCCCGCCGCC